>VMRN01000246.1:4033-34739 GCA_010277015.1 Poeciliopsis turrubarensis
CAGCAGCTTCACCAGCATCTGGACGATGTTTTTGTTCCTCATCTTCAGCTCGGTCCGCGTGTCCTCGGCCAGATTCAGCAGCAGATACAGCGACACTGCAGAGACCAGGAGCAGACAGAGGTTCACCTGTGTGGGCGGGGTCACAGCTGGAGGTCAAGCTGGAGGTCAAGTTGAAGGTCACAGCGGGAGGCCTGGAGGTTTGGACCTTTGAGTAGCTTCTCCTGCTTGGCCAGCAGACTCTGGTACTTCCTCAGCGACTTGTCGAGATCCTTCCTCAGACTCTGGTTGTCGGGGAACTCGTCAGGTGAATCTCGTTAAGGAGCTCAGACCTGCGGCGGGACGTCAATCAGCTGCGCGGCTGCAGGGCGGGGCTAAAGGATATCGGCCTTCTTCTTCTTCTGCAGCTCGTCCTGCCACAACTCGCAGCGCTTCAGCTCGTGCTCCATGATGTTCATGCAGAGGGCGCCGATCTTGAAGTGGGTCACCAGGCTGTGAAACTGGGAGAAGCTGGGAAGACAGGAGAAAAACCAGGAATCTAAACCTGGAAGCTGCAGAGAAACCACAAGTTTACAAAGAGACGCATTCTTATCTCACCAAGTGAAATCAGACCGAACTTCTCCTGTTACCAACATATTCATATCTGACAGCAGATCCATGTTGTCCTGCGTTTACCTGGAGAAACAGAAGAAGACGGAAACGATGGTGGTTGCCAGGTCAACGCTCTGCTTCCAGTCCTCTCTCAGCACTCTGGCCAGCGCTCCCAGTACCACCTCTGAAACACAATGAGCGACTGCGTCAGCGTCACCGTGCTGCGTCACCGTGCTGCGTCACCGTGCTGCGTCACGGTGCTGCGTCACTGTTACCGTGCTCCATCACTGTTACCATGCTGCGTCACCGTGCTGCGTCACCGTGCTGCGTCACCGTTACCGTGCTGCATCAGCTCCTCCAGGTTATCCGGGTTGTGGGCCAGCTGGAAGATGAGTGCGGCGCCGTGGATCTTCTCCTGGATGTCTTCGTACAGCAGCTCCACGTACTCGTCGATGCTGCCGATGCTCGCCTCCTCGTCCAGCTGCAGCACAGGGGAACGGGTTGACCCGGTTGACCCGGTTGACCCGGTTGACCCGGACGCTGCAGAGCACCGGCGGCGGTCAGACGGTCGGCTCATACCTCCACTCCGGCGTACAGCGCGAAGTCCTGAGGCGAGATGTTCTTCCTCTGCTGGTTGTCTGTGGATAAGATAAGATAAGAGCGGGATCCAGACACAGGGAGCGTCCCGGGACGCGAGGCGGGTTTGGTACCGCTGCTCTGTTTCCGGTTCTGCAGGTAGAAGAGCAGCTGCTCCACCTCGGCCAGTCTGGACGGGTGGATGAGGTGACATTCCTGCACCACCTTGTGGGCCAGAGAAGCCGTGTCCGTGTTGGCGTTCAGGCTCTTCAGGCGGATCCTGGGACAAACCAGAGACGAGATATTAATATCTCTATATTATCGGTAATATGCCAATCAACTCACTCTAACTCTGTACTTTTTGCGACGTCATTCTTTATTGTTTATTCTACATTATATTCAGAATTTTGAACCATTAGAGAGAAATATTGTTTCTTTTTCCATGTCTGACTGAACCTGCAGTTTCTGTCAGTTTCAGTTTCTTCATCATTTCTTTTGCTTTGGCTCCTCGTTTCACCGGCTGGTGAAGCTGTTGGTGTGTTTCAGTGGCAGTTATCAGGTTCATTTGAAATTCACTATATTTAAGTTTCAGTTAGAAAA
This sequence comes from Poeciliopsis turrubarensis, assembly GCA_010277015.1. Lineage (NCBI taxonomy): Eukaryota > Metazoa > Chordata > Actinopteri > Cyprinodontiformes > Poeciliidae > Poeciliopsis > Poeciliopsis turrubarensis. The sequence continues at coordinate 5,798 of VMRN01000246.1, forward strand.
AAATAAACATTTTAAGTAAATTCATCTGATTGGCCGATAAACCTCAGATATCAGTGTCAGAAGTCAAATAGATGGATCAGTTCATCCCAAGTTAAAACTGAATCATTTCAGTTCAACACTTTAATTTCCTCACAGCTTCTGACAGTCTTTTCGCTCTTCCACCACCGGTTCTCCCAGTTCTCCCAGTATGATGGCCTCCACCTCGTACTGGACCACCAGAGCCTTCTCGGTGGGGTGGACGTCCAGAGAGCATCCCGTCACCCTCCTCAGGCCCAGAAACAGGAAATGGAGAGAATCAAACACTGCTCAGATTTGAACTCCGACTGCCAGTTAAAATATTAAACGAAACCCAAAAATATTTATTTACTGTCATAGAAATAATCTGCACCAACATACGCCAGCGTTCAATTAAATGAATGCCAATATGCAGCAAATACTCGTGGGTTTTATTAAATGTTTCACCACTGTTTCATTGATTCCCTCAATAAATTTATGCAAAAATTATACATTTTTTTATTTAACCCAAATGTTACAAAATGGCAGCAACATTAATTTCAACTTTGTATTAATATTTTAAAAAATTAAACGCATATAAAACAAGATACAGATATGCTAAACAAAATATATATATAAAAAACATACTATAAATAAAATATGAAAATTTGTAGATTTACAATAAATGACAAAATAAAAACGTTACATTTTAAATGCGTTTAATTTAAGATCATCATCAAAGTCTTAAAGGAAAATGATTTGCAAATTAAATTAGTAAATTATTATTATTGTTTGATGCAGCAAAAAGAACAAATTAAATATCAGAAAGGCAGGAAGAACCACGCCCACTGGTTGCACCTGCTGTTGCCATGGCAACAGGTTTTAGGCCGTTTCTCGCTTCTCGGAGCAAAACGAGATTTTAATAATCATATTTATATAAAGAGACCTGAACTGCTGTGAGGCGGAACCCGAGCCGAACCGAGCCGAGCCGTGACGTCATGCTTCCGGTCTCACCTCTTCAGACAGCGCGGCTCCATGTCAGACACCAGGCTGAAATCCTGCTCAGGTTCACCTGGAGCGACGAGCAGCAGCGGGACTCGCAGACCGGATGTTGTCTGTCAGCTGTTGCCAGGAGGGTCACCGCCGGAAACAGAGCGACTGGCCGCTGCTGCCCCCTGCTGGTGTGGCTGTTATAAACACCTCTACGCCCAGAAACAATAAAACCAAACGAGAACAACTGTAAAGTAGAGAAAACAACGTGATTATAGTTTTCCAGTTTCATGTTAGGTTCAGGGAAACTTTTATTTAGTGAGAGCAAAGATAAACATTTCTGCTTGGCTTGAAAATGTTCTCCAGACATTTTTTATTCCTGTGTAGCTCAGCAAGATGCACTGAATTTGGCTGTTGGAGGAAGAACACCCTCTTTTAAGAATACTACAAAAATGATCTTGTCTCGACCAGGACTGAAAATTATTTCTGTAAAACTTCCTCTTTCAGACACAAATGCGTCTGCAGAGATGACGGATGCTGCAGACCGAGGTCAGGAGGTCAACAGCAGGCCCAACGCAGCGGCCGACCTGAGGAAAGGTCAAAAGGTGTCGCTGCTCGTGGCTGAGTTTGCCTCTGGTTCAGTGAGTTGGAGCCACGCTGCAGCTTCTGCATGGCTGTACTTTAGTTCATCTGCCTGTTTTATGAATCAGTGAACAAATCACTGCTGAGAAGATCTGAGAAAACAAACTGACCGAAACCGTCGACCTCAGACTGGAGGTCTTTAAAAGACTAAATAACAAAGACTATAAAAGTTTATTTTTTAACGTCATAGAAAACAAAGATTGATTTGTTTGAAATGATCAAACCGTCCAGCATGGTGGTGGCAGAATCATGCTGTGGGATGTTTCTCTGCCACTAATACGCGATTGTTTCCTGTGTGCATGATGGGATGGTTCGCACGTCGTTCGCTCTTGTTGCTAGGCAAAATCGTCACGGTGATTTCCCAGCGGCGGCGTCTCTGACCTTAAAACATAAAACATCTCCTATCAAACAAAAACAAACGTCAGAAAAGCAAAATAAAACATTTAGTTTGACTCATTGAAGTGTTTTGTTGAAACAGACGGTCACCAGGTGGAACCGGCCCGGCCTCCCGGCGGATCGGCTCTCCTGAAAACATTTGCTCGTCTCAGCAGCAGCCCGTCTGCTGATGTCATCGCTCTAATTTTATCCTCTGGCTGTCAGGAACCAGGCGGAGACATTTGTGTCAAGGGTCAGAAATGACTCTCAGGCAGATCTACTAATATTTGGGTTCCAGCCTGTTGCTGCTGCTGCTGCAGATCAACTGCAAAGAAGAGAGAAAAACTCATCATTAATTACTTCAGTCGGTAATTAATGAGTAATTTTGTTAGAGTAAATAATTCACACAGATGATCCACTAAACCCAAACTGGGAATTCAAACTTTCTAATGAAGAGTGAAATTTAAATCTCTCAAGTTTAGTTTTGGTATTTGTTCACCAAAATAATTCATTTCTAATTTTAGAACAATGTTTTACAACAGATTTATTCCCACTGCAGAATCTCTACATTTCATTTTTATTGTTTCAAATTTGTTTTGAGATTCGAAGAGCAAAATAAAAGTCTACAGATTTTTTATTGTGAGCACATTGACTGATGAAAACCTCAACACTAAATGTCAGTACAACTATTTCTGCACTGTGAAGACTTATTTCATTTATTTATCTAGAGATGTGAGAATAAAAGGCCGGGCCGAGAGCAGCGCCCTGAGGCGCTCCCGTTTCCCCGAGTCGCAATAAAAACACGTGAATGTGTTGGGATGGCTGGGCTGAACTAACAAAATGATCCAAAAGACCAAATATTTGTTAGAAAGTTAAAGAGTTTATTTTACTGACCTACTGAGAAAGTTTCTGCTGATATTTACTCTTTAACAGATTTCCATGGGAAAAAGCTTCATTTGGCTTTTAGTGCTTTAATTTGTTGGTGACTTTTTAGTCGCACTAATCGGGGGAACCGGGACGTTTCCCAGTTGGACGTTTCCCAGTCGGACGTTTCCCAGTCGGACGTTTCCCAGTTGGACGTTTCCCAGTCGGACGTTTCCCAGTCGGACGTTTCCCAGTCGGACGTTTGGGCCGGTTTCCTCTTTCTGGTTTGTTTTCATTTCCATGGCAACGGTGGATTGATCGATGACTGTCCAGCAGTGCGCTGTTACAGACTGAGCATGTCAGGTTATAATTACATGATTAACAGCAATAGGCGGTGGACAGGTCAGAGGCATGAAACTCCAGAGCTGAAATGATCCCCACTGCGGCGCTGGTCCAGTTCTGTTAGTGAAACCAGTCAGAGCTCAGCATGGTGAGCAGGTCGCATCAGAGAGGCAACAGATTTTCACACATTTGGGACTTCCTGCAAGAGTGGTGGCCTGATAAACACAATGTATCATGTATCATGATGTTTGTGCCAGTTTGCAGAGTGAAGATGATGCATTTCAATGTGGAACATCTCCTTCCGAACCGTTTACTCACAGGAATAACTGCAGAGACGTGGTGGTTACAGCACCGCGTAAAGTCCAGATTAAAGTTGTGACTCTCAGGCCAAACTGTTGGATTCTCATGTTCTGGACGGAAATTTCAAGCCTTTAAGCTGTGAAGTGAGGCGTCTTCCTGCACGCCTGCTGGCCAGGACAGGATTCAGCTCCAGGCTTTAAGCCTCCCTCCCTCCCTCCCTCCCAGCAGGTGATGTGTAAATCTGGAAGGACCTCCAGAGTGAAAAGGATCTCTGCTGATCACTGAACACCGTCACAGGCGTGTTGATCACTCAGCCGGACAGATATAGCAGCGTCCCAGACAGGAGCTGCAGGATCCGAAGCGTCAGTCGCCTTCACGCCGTTTCTGGAGACCAACACTGGTGGAAGAAACATGGAGATTACGCTTGAAGATGAAAACAACAACTCTTCAGGAAACTTTGAGTTCAAGGCGGCTCATCAGGCGTTCAGGGACCGCTGGAAGGAGACAGACGACACCATGTGTCGCCACAGCATGTCCTTCCACCTGCACCACAAACTCCAGAGCGACTTCTTCGCCAGCTACCTGTACCTGCTGGAGAAGATTCCTCTGGGTAAGATGCAACGCTGGCAGGGTGGGTCATTCGCTCCCTCTGAAGCTTTCAGATCCACACAAGGAAACACATTGATTTAGATGGTGTAATCGCACCCTCACATCTATTAGTTTGAAAGATTTAAATGAATCTTTGGGACTCGTTCAGAGAAGGTTGACAGGAAATTTTCTGAAATATTCAGGTCAGATTGTGTTCCTTGAATTCAAATTCTGATTTTGTAGAATTAATCAAACAAGTTTACACAAATTAAAAAGCTTCTGACAAAGTGAATTTTATTCTAAAAACAACTAATTTGCAGCTGAAGTTCCTTTACAAATTTTATATATGTATATAAAATATGCAAATTATTCCATTTTATATCCATTTTTCCAGATGCTAATTACCTTTTTCTATAACGAGAGATTAGATCTTTAGTCATAACACCAGCCTTTATGGTTTCGATAGGACGATATTTTGATCATTTTGAACTGACGATGAACCTCATCGATGGGCTGCAGACGAGCAGCGGTTCTAATCTCAGCCCGTCCCAGATGATGGAGATCCTCGTCTTATCCTCTCCAGTTTTTGGAAGCGCCTTAGGGATGGTACGGGCCTCAGACGGTTCGGGCGTCAGACGGTTCGGGCCTCAGACCGTTCTGGCCTCAGACCGTTCGGGCCTCAGACCGTTCGGGCCTCAGACCGTTCGGGCCTCAGACCGTTCGGGCCTCAGACCGTTCGGGCCTCAGACCGTTCGGGCCTCGTATTGTGCACAGGCGATGTGACTGGCAGCAGACGGCATTCATTCACCTGGATTTATGTCTCTGGATGAGCAAACGCAGTACTTTAAAACTCCTTGAATATCCCAGTCTGCAGTAACCAGCCTGGAGGTTTTACATGTTTTTTTATCAACTATGGCAGAGGAGTGACTTCAGAGAAACTGAAATGTAAGTTGCATGACTGGAGCATCGACCGCAGCTCACACGTTCCTGTCAATATTCACCCCTAGTGAGGAACATGCTGCCAATGAAGACACACCCAACTTGGCTAGACATGAACCGCCTAGAGTGAGACGTGACTTTGGCTTTAGGCGCCTTGAAGAAGCGGCTCATCTCAGCTGCTTGTGCTCAGGAATCTTTTCTTGGCCATAATTCATACTTGATGATCAAACGAGAAGATGGACCTGGTTATGAAGAACGTTTGCAGCTGAGCGTCATCCTGCTGAATCTCATTTCAACCACGTCAGACTGTGAGCCTGAGCTGAAAGACAAACAGGACGAGACACTGACCGGAGCAGACACTGACCGGAGCAGACACTGAGCGTCCAGCTCCGGTCCAACCTGAGCTGGAAATGAACACAGCTGCTGAGTAACGGCAGAAATTCCTGCACCAATCCCTGAAAATGCCTTTGGGGCGAGGTGAGAAACAGAGGCGGACTGGACAGCCTCCCACCAGGCGAAGCCACTTCTTGAATTGGAGAATCGGCCGTCCTGCAGAGCCAGAGTGAACAGCCTGAGCCATCGGACCTCCTGATGGTTGAAATAACCCACAGCTCTCTGTTCTGCTCTGAAGCACTAAATCTTGCTTCAGTCATCAGCCCTGCAGTGAAGTGTCAACTATAAGTAAATTAAGGAGACTCAGCACAGAACCCTGAGGAACTTCAGCCACAGAAACAAAGCAACACACCTTAAATGTGACACCCTAAGCAAAGTTCTTCTCTCTTTAAGCTTGTCAATCATCAGACCAGGAGCTGCAGAAACAGGAGATGATCCGCGCCTCTGCCGCTGTGAAGCCCTTTAATGGCCTGGCATGGCAGGCATGAAAGCAATAACTCATGTCAGTTGGTGCTAAACATGACCGTAACAGGGCCCCGCTTATTATTTAAAGCATAACGAAGCATTTCTACCTTCCACCGAATATTCCTGATTAAACTCCCAGAACCGAAGCTCAAACTGGAAACATCACATTTAACTTTTCCTTCACTGGTGAACAGCTTCTTTCTGAGAAGTTGAAAGGTCAGCACCTAACCAGCCGGGCTCTGGATGCGGGAGGCAGATGAAGACGGCGGCTCTGCAGACGTCATGCGGGCGTTTCCTCGTTTTTGTCCTGCTCACATGACGAGTGATTATCGAGGTACAGGAGATAAAACAAACACGATGAGCGGGAGGACGATCAGACTGAAGTCAGACATCTTTTCACTGGGATGGTCGCGTTTCCTGAGAGGGAAACACGGAGCATCAGGACTAAAGCAGGTGTTTCACTTTCTTCTTGCCTGAGGCCACACTTCTGCTAATTCGCTAAAAGTGGAGCTAATTTATCAGTTGCGGTTTTGCTAGCATTAAAAACACCTAGCGCACTTAGCTTTCCCTTAATTATTTTCCTGTAAAATTAGAGGTTTATTAAACTTTCAGTAGAATAAAGTTCAGCTTTTACTCTTCATGTAGTGAGGCTCTTAAAGGACATTTGACAGGGTTGAATTAGCGCGTTAGCTTCCGCTAAATGTCTTCTTGGTGTTGTGCTTTAGCGCTAGCATAGCTAATGTGTCATGTCGGGAGTTAAATGTTTAGCCCACATGCAGAACACAACACTGGAGCGGGTGTGGATCTGATCAATGGTTTATTTACAGTACTGAAAAACAAACTTGGTGCAAACAACAACCACAGTGGGTCAGGTCCTGGAGGAGGATAGGGTTCACGGAACCGGGTACTCACTGAGAGAGAAGACAGTAGAGGTATGATGAGTTCAAGGGTCGTAGGTGACGGAAGAGTTGGCTGAATGTTAGCGAAGATCTTACTTGTAGTGAGATGGTTCGTGGCTTGGAGGAATAACTGAAGTTCCCAGGGTGTCGTTTCTGTGGTTCTGAGGGCCGGTGCTCAATTCCCCGAGAGCAGGACGGAGGAGCGAGGCGACTGCCGGTGGTGGGTTTTCCAGGAGGATTACAGCAGCAAACGGAGCAGGTGAGTCTGGAGCTCGGTTAGCTTGTGGATGGTTCCACAACTTGCAGGAGGTTCCCCAAACGCCTCGGAAGACAGACCTGGAAGCAAGGAACGACAGGACAGCGTCACTGAAGATCCGAAAAATGACGGGAAAAACACTGAGATCACTTTTAGAGAGGGCTCGGAGGTACCGTTACAGGTAAAACACTCAGGCGTCGAAGTCCTGACAGTCTGCTCCTCTTCTACTCTCCTCTGCCGAGCGAATTGATTACAGGTCCGCCCAAAACACGACACACCCCTCTGGCAGGCAGTAAGGGTGGGCCCTCTAGTGGTGGATATAGACATGGCAGGCTGACAAACCCCACAACGAACCCCGGAACACAACATGTTTATAATCAGGGTCAGTCAAGTGGTGTCTGTTTGGTCATGTGACATTGACTGCAGTGTTTAACTGAACCAGAAAACCAATCTATGTAATATCCATCAGAGCTAAGAAGCTAGCTGCGCTAACCCAAAAGCCCTGATCATAAACACTATTTATGCTAAGGTGTTAACATGGTATTTAGCATGAGCTAATGTTAAAGCATTAAATTGAACCCTATCTCTCCCCATGGTGTGTGGACACGTGTTATATCGCCCTCTACAGGATCACAGTTGCTACTGCAGACCTGTTTTAGACTTCCTGTTCTTCAGGAAGTCAGTTTATAGCAGAACTTTCACTGAGTTTCAGTTTTATAGTTGAATATTAATAACTGTTACTGGTTTTGTTTTATTAGTCATGATTAGAAAGCGTGCAGATCAGCAGCAATGCATTCTGGGTGCAGAATAAACAACTGATTGTTGGATGCCCAAAAATCAACAAGTCTTCTGTTTCAAACTTTTAAAATCAATTCATTTATAATTTTTAAAGTATGTTTTAGATAGAACGTTTCAGCCAATAAAACACTGGTAAAAGTTTTTATTGCACTTTAAAAACGAACAGAAACACGAAGCATTTCCTCTGGAGAGCGTCCAGTGATTAGTGTAAGACGCTACAAAGTATGAAGAATGCTGTTTAGATGCTGCAGCTGAGGAGGAGACATTCACTACATGACAGCTGGCTGCTCTGAAGCTCTGATCTCCACCTCAAAGGAAATGTTGGATGGTAATTAGATTAGCAGAGCTCTATATTTAGCTTGGCGCGGAGCGACTCCTCCTGGCTCTCCTCAGCTGTTAAATGACATAACAGAAGTCCTTAGAACCAGTGATGAGCATTTATAGATGGTTTTATGAGAAAACTTATCCAAAGCAGGAAACCATCCAAAGCAAACATCTGAAATTAAGGAACTCAACAACTGACCTCCCAAAGTGTCTCAGCCTGTTGCTGCAGCTGATCTGCTGAGTGCAGATAAACCCTGGAGGATGCTGGCAGCAATACGAGGGCTAACGGGGCTAACGGGCCTCCAGGCCCAGAAATACTGACATACAGTCAAACATCAAGGAGGAGGATTTACTTCCTGCTTCAAAGAATGAAAGAACAGCTGGGAATTTCAAAATTTATCCTTCATAATTTTACATCAGACTTTTTAAATAAAACTCCAGTCTGTTTTAATCCTCTTGTCTGGTTAGTTTGGGAAGGTATGAATGTGAAATTGGACTCTGATCCGCTTCCAAACCTCCGTTTCAGTTCGGTCGAAGTGAACTCTGGGTTGCCAGATCTGACTGAACGTCTCCAGCCAAAAGCAACGTAAAAACCATCCAACTCCCAACATGAAAACAAAATCCAGCCAAATTTCAACCCAAAATAAAACTCTTGTTGATAGTCCCTTATGTAACTGACTGTGATTCATGTACAAGGAACTTGACTCTGAACAAAATGAGACTTGAGTTTTTGTTCTCTTAAATTTAGATGTCACCCTGGGTTTCCCATAGATAAATAAACTCATAAATTAAATGTAGTAGCACTGCAATTTTTAGAGGTTTTGTGCTTTTCTGCAAACTATTTGAAAGAATTTTTATTTAAACCTGAAAAAAATGATGTGAAAAGCAGCCCAAATTTTAACCACCAGCCAAATGTGTTCAAAGGTTGAGCAGAAAGCTGCCCAACCTGGCAACACTGCTCTGACGCTGCACACATGCGTATGTGAACGCCAAGCGACCCAGAGACCGCTCCAAAAGCAGGAAGTGGACTGCAGCGCATGGAATTCTGGGTAAATACAACCAAAACAAATGTGTTAGCCTAGCTAGCAGGAAGACAAAAGAGAAACCCTTAAAATGTGATGCCTCCATTTTGTTTCCATTTGGTGAAGAAGGAAGTCGTGCTCAGGGTCTTCCTCAGTGGTTCTTGGCGCAGCGCCCCCACAGGTGAGGAGGGGAATGGTACTGGTTGGACTGGCCAGCAGTGGACCGGCCGGCATTCTGAGGTTCTGGTGGTCCCATCGTCCCGTTAGGGGCGCTGAACTTTCCCTTCATGATGAAGTGTTTGAAGCTGACAGTGTCTCCGGTCTCCGCAGTGAAGCTGTTTCCCGTCACCTGCGAGTTCATCAAGGGAGAGAAGCAGTTCTACTACCGAGCGCAGAAGTTCTACGAAGACGTCCCGGCCTCCGAGGAGGGCATGATGGGAGACTTTGTTGAGATTTCCAACGTGGATCTGGAAAGCTCCCGACAGTTTCTGAAGAGGTTTGTGGTGAGTTGCTCAACGGCACTACGGCGCTCTGTTCATGCACCTGAGTAAGACAGCTGCAGCTAAAACTGGTTTCACTCCAAGTTGAACAATGAATGAAAATAATTTCATAATAAATTTAATAAAGATGATTATGTTTTATTTTGTGAGTTTTTCTACAGACATATCTGAAATTCTACATGTTTTATAAAAATAAACAAGAAAGATTCTGCTGTTTTATTTTGATGTTTTATTTAAAACAAAGTGAAAATAAAATAAGCTTCACTTCTGCAGTTTATTTCCACTGGCAGGAATTTAAATATTGTTTACCTATTCTTGTGGCGTTTCAGCAATGTCTTTTTTTGTTCTTTGGAAAAGTTAAAAAAATGACAAAACAATAAATAAAATGTAAAAATTAAAATAAAATTAGTTTAATTCACTTTGTTGCTGCTTTTAACATATTTCTGGATGATATGAGGTTTTTTTATTGCTCCTTTGTGGGTTTTTATGTGAATGAAGAGATAAAAACCTCTTATCAATGCAGAAATAACGTCTGCATTGTGCGACATCGCCGGTTCAATCAGCGGGTTTCAGAGTAAACCTGATAATTCTGCTGCTTCTCCGTCAGCTTTGCACTTTGCTGCAGCTTCAGGTTTCCCTCCACTGCTGGATCACTTTCTCTGCTGCTGGTCGCTGAATATCACAGTCTATTTTAGGAGAGAAATTCATCATCCCGTCTCTGCAGAAATAATTTCACCTAGATTCATGTGCCGTTCCTAAAAGCAGATAAAATTTGCTCAAGTTTGATGCAAAACCAAATGGTGACAAGAACTTGTGATGAAAAACGTAGAAAATGTTTAGGTGAAATGGATTATTGGGTGACTTAACTTATTTACGTCTGATTTTAATAGCATTTCTTATTTACTGAAAAACACCGCAATTGCAAAATTGTGTTTTTTCGACGTTAGCGGAATATCGACAAAGTTTTACGCACATCTGTAATGGAAACACAGCTAGTGACAAAGAAACCAGAGCAGCTAATCAGAGGTGAGTGGAAACAGCTGCGGCAGAGAGCAGGCAGCGGGAAATAAGGAGATGAAAAACAGCTGAGGAGGGAAACGGGCTGAGGGAAAGGTGAGCGATAAACACAACGGAGAGAACCTGAAGGTAACGTAATAAACTGGAAGAGCTTTAATCTGAAGAAAAGTCCAAATGCAGGCAGGAATACGCATAAAGGAGCTAACACAATGGACTAAACCGAAACAGCAAGAAGTGGTAATAAAACAACAAAGATCCAAACCAAAGCCACATATCATGACACATCTAGAAATAAAGCAAAATGGCAAGATCTGGTAATAAAAGAACAAAGAAAAGATCCAAACCAAAGCCACATATCATGACACATCCAGACCGAGCGAGCTGCCAGCAGCATGACTGTTCTAACAAGTTCTTCTTTCTCCCATTTGGACTTTAGAGTCGGGTTTTATTTTACTGGTTAAGGGTTTGAAACCAACTGAAGCTGATCCATCATTAAGTCTACATCTATTGTTTGAACTAGACGGAAACAAGTCAGCAAGTTAAAATAAATACCAAAAGTCCCTGAACAAAGCTGTACGAAGGGCAAAACCTTTTCTGTTTACTAATCATATTTGCTAAATGGGCCCATCAGAATCCGGGTCAGTTGGGAAGGGCAGGAAAAATGGGCCAGACTTGGTTCTGATCAGTATTTGTTTTATGGTAGAGTTTTGATGTCCAGAACAATGGGAATGATGGAAAACGATGGGAACAATGGGAACGATGGGAAACGATGGAAACGATTGGAAACGATGGAAACGATGGGAACGATGGAAACGATGGGGACGATGAGACGACGGGGACGATGGGGACGATGAGACGACGGGAACGATGGGAAATGATGGAGACGATGGGAACGATGGAGACGATGGGAACGATGGTAAACGATGGGAAACGATGGGGACGATGGGAAACTATGGGAAACGATTGGAAACGATGGGGACGATGGAAACGATGGGGACGATGAGACGACGGGGACGATGGGAAACGATGGGAAACGATGGGGACAATGGGAACGATGGGAAACTATGGGAAACGATGGGAACGATGGAAACGATGGGGACGATGAGACGACGGGGACGATGGGAAACGATGGAGACGATGGGAACGATGGGGACGATGTCGGTTCCTCATTTCCTTTTCTCCTTGTGTTTCACATAGAAATTTCTCCTTTTTTGAGTCGGAGAACAGGCACAAGAGGAAGGCCTGCAAAGTACGCAGTGCTGCTTGTAATACCTTATAAAATCATAAGATATTTACTGACTTCATGAGTCAGTGAACAGATCTGGACATGTTTCACGGTGAGCCAGAGACAAGAAAAACGAACTTTTCAAAAAGAACAGCAAAAAGAATCATTTTTCTTATCAAAGTCAGGTTTGGAGGACCGTCGGTTCTTTATTAAAACTAAAGATCTGAATGTCTGTCTGGATGATGTAAATTTTACGGCTGAGATGAATTTCAATCTGTCAGTGGAAGATTTGAGTCAATTTTCTGAGTAAATCTATTTGAAATAAGATCATAAAACTGCATGCTTTGTTTGGATTTTGGTAGATAGTTATTAATATGATGACGTGTGTCTAGAACTTTAAAACCAGAACGTTAAAACTCGGCTTCTTAGAGGGTGATTATTTCTGACATCAGTCCTCTGGCTTTATGCACGATATGTCTCAGGTTTTAAGGCGGCATTTTTAAAGGCTCTGCACCTTTTCTAGAAAATCAAAGATTTTACAGAATCTAAAAGCTGCTGTTGCTCCAGAAACCTCCTTAGATTCAAAAGAACTAATAAAGCTGATAAAACGACCTTATTTTGTCTTTGAAAGAGGCAAACGTGTCTCAATGAATATAAATAATAATCATGCGGCGGGGAGCATGCACGCAGCACATGACGGGTCTGTCGAGGTTTGTTTTAGCTGCTGGGGGTGACGCTGTTGCTAATTCTGGGGACATGTTTGGCCCAGAGACCTGCTTATATCCAGGATCTGTTAAACAGCTGCTCTAATTATAAACTGCCAACACTTTGTGCTTTAAAGAGCTTTTAATATAAACACAGCACCGCTCAGGAGTTATAGGGGCGCCGCTACTGGCTGACACTGCAGTACAGTCAGAACATAAACACTAACTGATGGTTTTCATTCCGAGAACTAATTCTACTGGCTGTCAACATGGTTGAAATTAACGCTTTACTGTTAATTTGCTGTAGCTGCTGCTGAATCATGACTTGCTGTAGGATCCTAGTGAATGAAACCATAAACTCGACTCTCTCTATATTTCCCTTCAGTCCAGTTCATGACAAAAAATCCACTTCTGACATTTCAACTGTTTGCTTCAAAAATAAAAATGAAGCAGATGTAATTTACCCATAAAAAGAGTAAAACAATAATGAGAAAACCGTGTCTCCACTCCAAGCAGCTCCTGCACAGCGACATAAAAACTGCTCAACAAGAAGGCAGTACAAATGTACATATTTACATTCACCAGAGCGCCTTAGTGACTGATGCAATACATTCCTACACATGACAGTTTTAACTGGTGAATACTCATTTTTATCCTAATAAATCTGAATTATCATAAGGAATATAAACTTAATTTATAAACTACATCTGAATTCTGGCTCCTGCAGTTGATGCAGTGCTTTAGCATTAGCTACGGCTAAATCCCATGTTGATTCATTTATGGTCAGTTTAGCAGGTTTAGCACAGCTAGCCTGTTAGCCTCCACTGCTAATTGGATTAAGTTGGCTTGTTTTGTAAAGTTCCTTCAGATGAGATGTTCTGGTTTGGCTTCAGAAGCACTTCGGACCGCCTTGTTGCTGAAAACAAGCTGCATAAATGAAATCACATTACCATATAAATAAAATGAACTAAAATCAATAACTTTTCTTACGATCTGATACATGACAGAAAACAATAATCCTAGCTGTCACTGCTAACATCGGACCGTTTTATTCTGCTCTAAACCAGGAAAAGGATTTCGTCCCTGAGGCCATTATTTATAATGTTTGCTTTTTAATTTAAAACACCATAAAATCACTAAATGTTCCTGTATTCCCTGGATGTTCATTCCAGTTAAAAAGGAAGCTACTTGTTTACTTTGAACATTTTCTATTTAAATTATGACCACATGGTTCAGAATGTGAAAACCAGCCAGAACTTTCCACTTTTTAAACTTTAAGTCTGTGGTTGCATAAATTTCCCTTCGTAGTTGAGAAGCAACTTTAACACAGAAAATACAGCTAATTGCCAATTATACAGTTTAATACAATTAACTCTTTAAATATGTCTAAATATAAATCACTGTGGTTTTATATTTAGACAGGATTTTGCGATAGAAACACCTTCATGAGCATTAGAAGTGGCAGAAAATCCGTCCGTGTTAAGCAGATGTATAAATACAAGCAGAGAAATGTGGCAGTAATTCACTGAAACCAGGGGCTCCTCAGGGGCCCCTTCCTCCATCGGATCACACCCAGGGGCCCCCCGACGCAGAAGGGTTGGGCTGAGGTCAGAACAGCAAACCAAAGGGAAGAAAAGCCGCCGTGATTCAAGTCGAGCTGACTTTTAGTTGCTGACTGGTGGTAAAGTTCACTGCTTTGAAGCCCTGAGGAGCCGAACTGTTGGCTCCTCTGAACCCAAACGCCTCGGCAACCAAGCACAGAGCTTTATGGAGATTTTAAATATGGAAAACAACTTTACACGCCCATCCTGATGTCAGATTCAAGCACGTTTCAAGAGAATTTAACACCAGATGATTGGTTTTTAACTCTATGAGTTCCTGACTCTCAAACACGATCAAAAATAGGAGATAAAATGATCAGAAATATCAAAACCTTTAGCAATCAAGTTGTGTTTTGACGCATCGTTGATGTAAGGTCTCCCAACAGGGGCCAGGGAAAGCCGGGACGCACTGCGCTCTGGACTGTGGCTCCGGGATCGGACGCGTCTCTAAGGGCGTCCTTCTTCCCGTGTTTGAGAAAGTAGAGATGGCCGACATGATGGAGCACTTCCTGCTCCACGCACACGAGGAGTATCTGGGCGACGACGCCGACCGCATCGAGACCTACTACTGCTTCAACCTGCAGGAGTTCACGCCTCCCAGGAACAAGTACGATGTCATCTGGATGCAGTGGGTGGCGTGTAAGTGCTTCCTGGTCTTCACTAAGGTTCCCTGATTGCAACTTAGAACTGATTCAAAAGAGAAATTTGAAAGAGCAATTCACACCAACCCGACTCCGGTCCGCTTTGACCCGACTCCGGTCCTCTTTGACCCGACTCCGGTCCGCTTTGACCCGACTCCGGTCCGCTTTGACCCGACTCCGGTCCTCTTTGACCCGACTCCGGTCCGCTTTGACCCGACTCCGGTCCTCTTTGACCCGACTCCGGTCCTCTTTGACCCGACTCCGGTCCGCTTTGATCCGACTCCGGTCCGCTTTTATCAGACTCCGGTCCGCTTTGATCCGACTCCGGCCCGCTTTGACCCGACTCCGGTCCGCTTTGATCCAGCTCCGGTCCGCTTTGATCCGACTTTTTGTTTTTTCATATGTAATGGCATTTAGAGGGTATTATAAAATGTTATTTTAAGTGTATATATATTTTTATAATGTTCCTGGGTTCCCCCTGATGGTGTTGGGGCCCTAAGCAGTTGCTTAGTTTGCATTGCCTGGGGCCGGCTCTGAGCAAGGCCACTTCAGAGGCTTTGAGTCAGAAATAACCCGGCTAACATCTTGGCTTCTCTTCCTCCAGGCCACCTGACAGACAAAGACCTGCTGAACTTCCTGATTCGCTGCAAGAAGAGCCTCCGCCCCAACGGCGTCCTCATCATCAAGGACAACATGGCGCGGCAGGGCTGCAAGCTGGACCCCATCGACAGCAGCATCAGCCGCCACCTGGACATCATGAAGGTCATCGTGTCCAAGGCCGGCCTGGAGATCCTGGCGGTGGAGCGGCAGGAAGGATTCCCAGAGGTCATCATGCCCGTCTGGATGATGGCCATGAAGTGAACAGCCTCCAATCAGAAACGTTTCAGTCGACACCAGATGGTTTTAAGGCGCTGGGAGGAACACGGAGAGTGGTTCTGGTTCTGTTTCCCTGCTGGTGCGGTTAGTCTGAGAGGTGACGGTGGATCTGAACCGGTCATGCATCGTCAGGGCCGCCTGCAGCTGCACTGATGCATCAGATGTAAATATTCTGTTTGAATGGAAGAACTTGTTTTATATTTTTATGGATGATGTTGCTCATGAATTACATTTAAAATTCTGCTGAAGTTAAACTTTATTCTCATCCTCTATCCTGTAACTGAAAAAATTATAATAATTTTATTAAATACAGTCAAATAAATAAATAATGTTTTAATTTTGCTTCAATCAGCAAAATTACACTGAGCAAATAAAATTATGAATAAACTGCATTTATTAACAAATGATTATCCATCAGTTCATCTGTCTTTCAGTTTTTGCATTTCTTATGAATAAAAGATTCTATTTAGTTTAATCAAATTAAACTACAGAAACTGAAATATTTATTGTTGCAGTTTAAACTCAGAAACATTCAATTATTTTGATCATTAAAATGTTGGCCATAATTTTCTGTTTGGATCACATGACAAAATCATGTGAACCAAATGCAGATCACATCAGCTTCATCATATTCAGTATGAAAATAAACAATTAGTTGTTAAACTA
Organism: Poeciliopsis turrubarensis; assembly: GCA_010277015.1. Classification (NCBI taxonomy): domain Eukaryota; kingdom Metazoa; phylum Chordata; class Actinopteri; order Cyprinodontiformes; family Poeciliidae; genus Poeciliopsis; species Poeciliopsis turrubarensis. Next base: position 22,219 of record VMRN01000246.1, read on the forward strand.
TTTAGCTTGCTGAGTATTTAGTTTGTAGCTATTTAGCAAGCTAGACAAATATAGCAAATGTTTAGTTTCAAATTCAATGTTTATCTGGCTAATTAAGCGATATGAATGATAACAATAAGGTGAAAGTTTGAAGACTGAATCTCTTGGTTTTCTCTGATGAAAAGCTAAAATAAAGAAATTATTGCTGTTAAGTTTTGACTGTGTAGCTTTACAAACTGCATATGGAATAGAGAACATTCATAATAAATCCAGAGCCGTGTTTAAACCTGTAACCTCTCCACTCTGGAAGAAGAGCCGTTTAAATAAATCATTAAAAGCTACAAATTATTTACAGTTGAGCATAAAAGCCCGGTGGGCGAGCAGCGGGATGAGGAAGATCTTGTCCTCTCCTGGGACTCATCCTCCTCAGGATTATTGTGTTTTTATAAACAGCAGAGGCAGCAGATTGTTTTTGGTTTAATGGTTTTCAGCTGCAGCCTGAGGTGGATCAGATACCGGCCCGGTTTGAACAAACAGAGCCTGTTTTCATATATCAGCGCTGGCTTGTCTTCAGGTTCTGTCAGGTTCTGTCTGGATGAAACCCGTCCAGAGGACATCCATCCCTCCTGTGAGGCCCGGGCCGCCTGGCGTCACATGACCCTCCCTGCGTCTCCACATCCAGCATGAATTAAAGATCAAAATGGCCCAAAGTTAAACTTGCAGCTAATGGCAGCCAAATGTGCCGTCACCTTTTCAGGAGCGGTTAGCGTGGCTGACAGTCAGAGCTATCGCCTCTAATAGAGCTCAGCGGCCTGCAGCCGCTTCCATACATCAGCTGCAGTAACACTAATTTGTCCCGTCACGCCTTTCAGACCCACACCGAGCGGATCAGATGCAGAGTTCGTGTCTGGGAACGCTTCGGCTCCACTGTCCCAATGAAAATATCATAAAACATAATATCCAGTGCTGCAAATTACAAATGATTACTTTCCTTCAATGACACTGTCCAGGAAAACTGTTTGCTTGGAGTCCCAGGGCCTGTCAGCAGGTCCTGGTGCCGTGGCTCTAACAGGGTCTCTCTTCTGTTTGGATGTAAAGCCTGTTGTGACAGAAGGAAAAGGTTCAGTTTCTAACCTCACATGAAATCGACATCAACAACAGAAGAAGCTGGAATCGAACCCACAACCGTTGCATTTTGAGACGACTGCTCTCCTGACCAGAGTGTTTTAACACACTGCCAGGATTATTTAAACATTTAGCATTATTATTTAGAGCCGGGACTTTAATTGTGATCAAATAATTACATCCATTTAATTCTAAGGCAATTAGTTACATTTTTCTTTCACATACAGGCGTTCCGGCTGGAACTTTTGTATTTGCGAGTTTCTGGTACGTCAGTAAATCTGACACAAAAACTACGTCTGCCAGTCTGGGAATAAATTCATTTAAAAAAATCAAATTAAAATATAAATAAGTTTTACCAGTTTAAGTCGTCAGTGGATTATTTCCATTTGCATCTTTGCTTTCGTTGTGTTCTAGGATTTCTCATGTTCTAGTTGATATGATGAAAAGTGTTATTTTAAAATACGTGGGAAGACAGGAATCATCTGCAGTTTCTAAATAATTCAAAAAATGTATCAACATACATTTTATTGTTTACCATATTTTAAATTAATTTTATTATTATGTAAATATAATATTTGGCATTTTATTATACATTTATTCATTATTTGTATTATAATTTCCCATGTCTATTTATTTTATTACACACATATACATGTCTATAAATAATCACGTTATGTATATTTATATATATATTAATATTATATCATTATATTCATTTAGAATAATATTTGATGTAATGTATTATTTCATAGTGTATTTGTAAATTATTTGTCTTTATTTTAATTTTTTGAGGCCTTTCCTGATGCCGCAGTGAGGCCTCAGTGTGTAGCTCCCCTGTCGGCCTGTAGAGGCCGCTGTCCGCCCTGCAGGCCGCCGGTCTGCTCCGTGTTGCGGCTCGCCGCGTCCCGTGGGGACAGTAAACACCTCCGGGAGAAAGCAGCGGGAATCAGCTGGATCCTCCCTGGATCCGGGGCGCTCCGCTGGAGGAATGCGCCTTCTCCTCATTTCTCACAGTAAATCACGTCAGTGCAGAGAAACGGATCAGATGATGAGCTAGTGGCTGCCTCTTCATTCTCCCTGCATGTCGTCAAGCCTCTCAAAGTGCTTTTCTCAGCTCCGCTCAGGCCTCCAGGCAGGGATTCGTTACAGACTTTCTTTCCCCTGACCCGGTTTGGTTCTGAACATGTAATATTTCACCCAGTGAGCGCAGCTTTGAGCCGGGATCAGGTGCTGCTGACTGTGGAGGTTTTATCTCCGAGCTGAATAAAAACCATGACGTACTGCGATGCAGCTCACAAACCAGCGTTCAAGCAGAACCCGCATGAAACATGAAAACCGAAGAAAAGAAGAAAAACTTGGGCTTCAAACTCCAACGTCCCGCTGAGCAGCGGCTGACGGATAATCCGCTCACCACAACACACGGCGGAGGAAATCCTTCCCATCTGTAGGCCCTGAGGACGGGCAGGATGGATGGGCCAGACGAGACCAACGTGGAGATGTTTGACCCAAACCAACAGAAGCAGAACCGAGTTTGGAGACAGTACAGATCAGCAATCTGACTGTGAGGCACGGTGGTGGAGGGATGAGGATGTGGGATTGATTTACAGCTGCATGAGCTCCTCCACAGAACCTTAAGTAAGAGTGTGAACAGCTCTAGCTTTAGTCCATTATTAAGCTGCTGCAGTGGCCCAGTCAAAGTCAGGACTTCATGCTGCTCCGCTGCACTTCTTGAGGAAAACGTGAACATTTTTGAATCCTGGCTCTCGTCTCTGCGTCGTTCTGAAGATGTTTATTCCCACTGTGTCCTTCAGCTTTCCAAGAATCCACCGATTCCCAGCAGAGTTCTGATGAAGAAAGCTGCTGACGTTATTTTCCCCCATGTGAAAATAAATCAATCTGAGTCTGATCTCCACACAGACAGAGCGACTTCATACATGTTGAGTCTGATCCAATTTGGATCCCAATAAAAACGGTCCTGAGATGCGAGTTCTGATCACAGAACTGGTTCTGCTCATTTCAGACTAGATCACCTCGGGAAGCAAAACAATGGGCAACATGTTGCTTTAGGTTGTTGCAAATAAAATAAAGAAATAAATAGAATAAAATCAGTTTTCAAAAGTAAAGTACTGAAATAATTTTAGTTTCACTGATCATGAGTGATTACATTGAATTTTCTGTCATCAACAAAGCACTTGAACAGCCAAATATCTCCAGCAATGATGTGGGAAAGCAAAAACACATTTACTATGCATTTAAAACGTTTTTTGTTGCAGTTGTACATTTTGACTAGTCCCGCCATTTTGGATGTGGAAGCAGCGACCCAGGGCCGAACCGTCCCAGTCCTCCCATTTCCCGCTCAGGGCCTGAACCATCAAGCTGATCCGCTTCACGGAGGGACCGAGGCGGGAACTGAGCTTCCGGACCGGGACAACAATGGAGCCATCACATTCTAACTGTTGGAGGATTTTTTGCTTTAAAAGCCATCTCTCCTGCTAGCGCCAGGCTAGCATGTTTGTTTTGGTTGAATTTACCCAGAATGCCCCGCGTTGTAGTCCACTTCCGGCTGTTGGAGCGGATTCCAATCGGAGGACGCCATGGGGAACAAGAGTGTTTAATTCAAAATGGGTTTTACCCCAAAAGTTTGGCAAATAGTTAACAAAACCAACATTTAGACAGAAATGCTGAACGAGTTGCTCCTAACGCAGAAAGCGAGGCGACGGAAACACGAAGGAAAACCTAAAATAAAAAGACAGAAAACCGTCATGGCCTCGCAGGGAGGAGACGTCTCCGTGTAGCTTCTTCTTCGCGCGCTGAACTGGGGGTTGATCTCGAGAGACTTTGCGAGATTTGAGTGAAACCTGCACTGTGCTGCTTTGCCGTGTGGCTCCACACTGTACAACCAGACTGGTATAGAGGATTTTTAAAACGCAATTTTTCAGGGGAAAATGTCTACTTATCAATAGAAATAGTCCTTTTTTAATCAGTATTTATGAATTATTTACTCGCAGTGCTTTGCCAGAAAGCTGATGACCAGCATTGTTTGGACATTAATGCTTTTCAGCATATCTTGCAATGTAGAAACAATGTAGAAACGTAACTTTACATGGGAAAAATGTCACACTATAAGTGGAACTTGTACTTTTTAAAATCGTTATTTAAATTTTATTTATGTTATTTACTATTTATAAGCTCCTATGTTTTGCCGAAAAGCTATCAACCAGTACTGTGTCAACATTATTTATTGTGTGGACATTTTGCCATGTGCACACAATGTAAAGACACAACTTTTGTGGTAGGGTCAGGTATATGCCCGAGGTTTAGGGAAAAGGTCAGGGCTTTGTTACAGAATTAATGAAAGTCGATGCAAGTCTGTGCAAGGATAGTGAGGCAGGAATGTCCGTGTGTGTGTGTCTGGGCCCTCTCTGAGTGACATGTGATGTATTCATGAGGAGGAGGCCAGGGGAAAGGGCCCCGCTCGGAGCCATTAGCCTCTGCAGTAAATCTGCGGGGACCGGAGCGCCTCGGCCTTTCGGCTGCAGGTATTTCCTGCCTCTTGATCTCGGGAGGCAGAGCTCATTTCTTGCCGGCGGGGGTTCGACCGGCATAATAAGTGGAGGTTTGATGCCAGCAGTTTATTATTCGGCTACATTTTGTGGATCCCAGTGAAGTGTTGTGGTGTTTGGGGGGAAGTGTGTGCAGCCAGCTCCTGTAACTGGGTTATTTTATTAAACGACACATGAGAAAAACTGCAAAATGCTTCTTAATTTACAACCAGTTCTGAAAAATGAATGTTCCAACAAAACAACCACAGCATAATTTGGTAATTGTCAATAAAAAAGCTGCTCTAACTGGCTTTTAATCCAAAAAAATAAATGTTTCACATTAAATCAGAGAGTTTAGTTTTCCAGACCCGGCTTTGTTTTTTTGATTTTTTTTTCATTTGATCAAATTGCTTCTAGTTCAGAGCTGGCTCAGGTCTAGTTTTAGACAGCTATGTATGTCATGTAAAACATCTGTTTCTGAATCCCTGGAGGTGTGTTCGGTGAAGCGGGGATAACCAGTAACTTCTGCTGCCAGATTTGTTTTTAGCAGTACAGGAAAGCTGCGGAGTCCTGCTGATCTACTTGCAACAAGATGTTTTACAGCAACAAGATTTGCTGGATCAGATCTGGCATGGTTCTGTCTGCAGCTATGCACCAGAACTGTTTCAGTTTGTAGAAATATTTGCTTTTCAAAATGAAATCAACACAGAGATGCCAAATCTTACATCAAACATTGGGTAGAAACTGGAACAAAAGTTAGAAAATTGTCACAATTGCAGCAGCAATGCAGACTCCAAAAGCTAGGGGGCAGTAAAGGGTTCAGTGTGAGTGAGGGAGAAAATGAAGTGTTGCTTAACTGATGTTTCCATCTAACCTTGAATTCTTCAGTTTTTTCAGTCTGATTCAGAGCTACAGATGAATTTAGTCGTTGAAATTTAAATTATTTTCAAATTAAAGTTTCTTAAATATCAACATAAAAAAAATTGGTGTCTGGAAATAAAACGTGATTTGTGAATCCTGAAATTCATTAATATCTTTGAAACATAATTCATGCATGGATGTAGAATGAAAATCGCTTATTTTTATTGTTGCTTCTTCTTCTAATTATCTGCTGATCTTGTGGCAAATAAAGTTCAATGCTCCATTAGTGCCTCCTAGTGGTCAGAGTTATCAGCCGACCTAATCTGTTAGCTCAGAATATGGAGGTGAGTGATTCTTCAGCAGCGCTGACTGAGCACCAGCACAGTGTAGTAATATTGAGTCAATGCTGCATCATTTGGGTCGATGTATCAGTTTAATGTTTAGATTGGAGATGACCCTGTGCTCACAGCAGAGTTAAAACCAGAGAAACGTTCAGCTGGAGTGTTATTTTTATAAAGCTGGGTATCATTTTACGCACGGCTGAGACTTGGCAGTATTTCTTTCTTCATGCATGTTGGAGAGTTCAGCTTGTTGTTACAGTGAGAATCTAACTGAGTTACTGAACCTGGACAGAAGCACAAAGAGCAAAGTGTCAAGAAATACGTACTATATTACCAATATCCTACCATTCTTTCTTCTGTTCATGTGAAATAATTTCAGGTGAAATAATGTCTGAATATACAGAGTCGACATTTATAGTTGTCCTGGTTTTTAATCATGCAGATTTTTTTTTTACCAGAATCCAATTTGCTGTGTTGACCACTTTTCTTCAGTTGATTTTTATCTTGTATTTGATACAGATGTGCTGAAGAGTTAATGGCTGTTGCTGTTAAGTAACAGAGTGAGAAGCAGAAACCAGTAAGAAAAGTGCCAGGTTCTGGTTCTGGACTGGGTTTCATTTCATTCCATTATTCTGTTCAAATCAAACTTTTGCTGTAAACATCTGAAGCAGTTTGAAAAATGATACAGTATCATATGTTTTCCAGCCACATTGTTCCATTTTACAGCACAACTATGCGATATATATATATATATACATATATATATATATATATACAGCACATCAATTATGCTCATCATAATTGATGTGAATCAGTTTTAATTGAACCTTCAGTTCACCAACGTTGCAGCAGCGTCTCTTTCCAGAGTGAAGGTGGAGTCAACAGGGAACAGAAACTGAGTCAATTTGGATATGAAATGATGAAAATCTGCTTTTCTTCATCCCGACACTGCAGGATTCTCCTCTGTGTTTCATAACTTTTCTCTGGTTGTGACAGTCTAAAGTCGCTGATGGCGGTGGGCGATCATTCGCTGTCACATCTCACGTTTCCCTCTGCTCCTTATTTCTTTCATTTTGAAGTCTTAATTCACCAAACCACAAGATGTCGCTTTTTGGAAAAGCATGAGCAGGTTTTGGAGCTTTGAACAATCAGTGCAGTGTTTTTGGAGAGACGGTAATCGCTTCTCTAAACCCAAATCACTGCAGCTACTCCAAATGTTTTCTCTTCCGTCCTCGAACCCGACCCGTTTGCATTCTGAGGAAAACAGGATGTAAACTTTAAAGAGCGCACTGAGGAGGTTTATGATGCAGGGACACATTGTTCAGCCGTGTTGCTGGCCTTGTATACAAGGGAAACATTGAAACACCCAGGCGGTTAGGATCTGAGGGTGAGCTTTATTGGATTCACATGGGCGGCATTTTTAGTCAAACCTAATAGTAATTTGCTCCTCATGTGGCGTTCAGGGGCAGGAGGAGATTTGGAGGTAATTTGAGTGCAGCTAAAATAATACCTGGCGCTAATTGTGAATTTAACGATCAGGTTTAAATTAGTTCTAACACTTTACAGTCAACTTTGATTGATGAGGTTTCTTTATTATTTTCTCTGTTTACACCTCCAGTCAGATTTGTTCAAGACCCTTTTCACATAAAAACGCCTGACTTTTCCTACTGGGCGGGTTGGACTGACTGATTATCTGATGGAAACATGGAACCACATGCTAACCCTGACATCTGGGTCGGCCCATCACAGCGACCCGCAGAACCAATTCCAGATCTCTGGCTGTTTGCTAAATTACTAGAAAAAGAGAGAATCCCTCAGGAAATCAGGTGAGTTTAAAAGCGAAGGGGTTGGATGGATGAATCAGGATTTCATTTGAAGGATCGGGACTTTTCCAGACCCTCTTCACTGGAAGAAGATCAAAAAGTTTCTGAGAGGACAGCAGTTTCTGTCAGGTCCAAAATACGCCGTAAAGTTCCAGATAATCAGAAGACAGAAGTAAATATTTAATGGTGCGGCAACGACCTAAATAACATTAATTACTCTCATGTTGTGCTATGCAGACACTCTGTCTGCGCAGATGAAGTTTCACCTGCCTCAGCAAAGCAGATGCCTGAAGCAGCTCCAACAGCAGGGCTTCAGGCTCGCTAACAGCTAACAGCAACCGCCTTTAGAGGAGCATTGAATGCAGCTTCTGACCCAGTTCTGACCCGGTTCCGACCCGGTTCTGTCTGAACATGGAGTGGTGGGGTTGCATCGTGATGCGTTCACTGACTCAGACTGCTTTCATCTCATCATTAACATTTTCAGCCATTATTATGACGCTTGTCTCACAGCAGCGATGCAAAAACTCGGATGAAACGAGACACAACGCTTTGAAAACGATTGGATACGATTTACTTCCACATCTGGAAGAGGATCAAATCTGATTTTTTAGATTGTGTGAGAAGTCGGATTTGGGCCAAGAGAACCAGTTTTGTCGTCCATTAGTGGATCAGCTTGAGCATCAGATTAAAGCCGAACCAGAAACCTGTGAAGAAATAAGATCCAGAAATTTGTTTGTTCAAATGCTTTCAGATCAATTTCACAATTAATGAAAACTATGGAGTCAACATCCCAGCTCTGAAATCGATGCCTTAAATGGCAACACAGAGCTTCTGTCTGCGTTTCCATGCAGCATGACATGACTCAACCCCACACACACACACACACACCCACACACACACACACACACACACACACACACACACTCTCATACCTACAGACTTACAGAGGCCAGTTACCGTAACAGACGTGTTTTTATGATGAGGAGTCTGCAGAGAATCCATGAATCCACAGGGAAAACACGCAAACTGCATGCAGAAAACCTTCAGCCTGGGATTCAAACCAACAACCCTTTCCCTGCAAGGCAACAGCACTACTAACCACAGGAAAAACTAAAATACTAAGAAGTTTGATTTAACTGAATGAATTTCAAAGACCAGAGTGGCGTTAAGCTGCTTTCTGTTGGTTCAAACTCTGCAGCTTCAAACGTTTCCTGACAAACTTCAGCTTTTCACGGTGAGCTGCAGCAGTTCACACCTTCAGCTCCATCAGCTCTGTATTTATGGCGTAAGGAAATCTGCCGCCATGTGAACGGAAGCCAAGGCCCAAAGCCCGGTCCGAACCCGCTCACTCCAAGCTAACCCGCTAATCTGAAGCCGTTTTATGAACCAGGCTGTGAAATATGACTTTAATAATGGCTGCAAATGGCCGCGTCTGGGAGCAGGCGAGGTTGAGGCCTGAGGGTGTGGAAAATAAGAGCCGGATCGGCAGCGACTGCCTGGCCTGGCAGCGGCGCAGCCTCATGAAATGTGAAAAGAGTTGCGGGCGCGGCGAGCGCCGGCGGACTGCAGTCCTCATAAACTCCTGATTAAACCGATGTCGCTGTAATGAGCTCTAATTCTCCGCCTGCAGAAGACGAGCAGACGCAGACGGTCGCCTGCGTCCGACAGTCGGAGGTTTGACGGAGACCGAGGCGCACCGCCCTGGATTCACTCCTGATCTGCGGCCGCAGCGCCGAACCACAATGTTGATGTTTCGACTGGCTTTTACAGGCACTGGGCTAAATTTGGAAAGTGTGAAATGACTCTGCTGCAGAGGTGGAGCGTTTAATCAGGCCAGCAACCTTCATCAACATCATGAGAGAGAGACACCTCCCGGACAACACCACCAGCACATGCTGGGAAAGTCCCAGTTCCTCCTCCCACACACACACACACACACACACACACACACACACACACACACACACACACCCCTCCGTAACGCACATCTTGCCTGCAGATGTGGCAAAACCGCCAACACTTCAAAGCGCCTCCCTTCAGACCAACAGCGCTCCCTGACGCCAACTGTAAATGTCCTGGACACAGAGCATGGAAAATATTAAACCCCCTAACTCACGCTGAAGGGCCGGGCCGGGCCGGGCCGGGCCGGGGAGCGGGGGGTAAAACGGCCTCCTGAAAACCCCCTTAATGACTCAACTCTCTGCTGAACAACAACAAGGCGGCGTCACCTCTGCTGTCTGCCGCTGATGAACATCTGCAGCGCCGCGTTCACCTGGTGCATCGCCAGCACGGCGACGGTTTGGGAGCAGAAACGTCTGAAGGTCGCCGCGTCCTCAGGCAGCTTGGTTAGCATAATGGCGTAATGGGAGCGGGCCCCTAAAGAGCTCCATCACACTCACAGAACACAAACACTGCTTCGCCTTGAGTCTTTGTGGTTTCACTCATTTTATTCTTGTTGGTTTCATAATATTTCACACGGCCGCTTAAACCTGGAGACGTCAAAACATCGTTTCACTGCGTTCAGCCGCGTCATCAGGGCTAACGCTAACAGTTTCACAGCTGAAGGAAGATCAACCTTCAGTTCAGTAAAACTCAGCCTTCGTTCTCACTGCAAGTCTTGAACGTATCTGCATTGTGGGCTTTGCTTGCGGCGAGAACGGAGCCTATCGGAGCCTAATGAGTCTCAGAGCAGCTGGACTGAACAACATGGCTGCACCAAACAGCTGACTTTATTACAGAAACTGCACTGATCTCACTCCGGTTGAACTCTGAGATCAAGACAGATCCACTGATCCATGCGTCTATCCTCCAGTCCAAACTAAACCCTTTGACCAGCCTGTTCCCCTCCTGGCCTGTGGGGGCGCTGCACCAACAACCACTGAAGGAAACAAAAACCTCTGAAGACACTGAGAGCAACTTCCTGCTTCACCAGATGGAAACAAGATGGAGGCGTCAGATTTTAGTGTTGGAGAATTTTTAGACCACGAGCCGTTTCTCCTGCTAGCGCTAGGCTAACATGTTGTATTTACCCAGAATGCCCACTTCCTGCTTTTGGAGCAGTTTTCAGTCCACTTCCTGTTCACATTCAAACTTAACCAGAGTTCACTTCAACCAAAACCAGACCGAGGTTTGGAGGACCCCAGGTCAGAGGTCAGAGGTCGATTAGCATTCACAACTGAACCGGACTTTCTAGACAAACGGACTGGAGTTGGGTTAAAGCGGATGAAGTGGACTGAACTGGTGTGAATCGACCCGGTTTGTTCCTCCTGGTCTCCAGGAATGTAGTTTCTCCTGACAGTTTGTAGAAGCTGATATTTGTCTTTGGTTTTTAACAGAAATCTCTGTTCAGACGAGAATGCAGATATCTGACGGCGTCGACGATGAAGGCAGAGTCCGTCAGTAAATCCAGCGTTTGGTCAGAAGCTGCGTTGCTGTGGTTTCCACAGCGTGTTTCAGTGAGACACGTTCTGCAGCCTCCAGAATAAAACGGATCAGAACCCAGACGCCACCATGTTGTGTTTGGAGCAGCTTGTGAGCCTCCTCTGCATCTTGGCATTGCGTGCTTTCAGACTCGCTGGAGTTTTACAGGAAGATGAGAAAAGTTGCCGGTTTGTTCTCCTGGGAAGAGCAGGGGGTTAGCATGGCAATATCTGCTGTGACTCCACAGCCTGGGGAACTTTGACCTCCAGCAGAGAAACCAAAATAAAAATCCCCTTCTTGCTGCCAAGCCAGCACAACAGGAAGATGGGGCGGCGGCGCAGAGGAGGAGCGAGGCAGAACAATAAAGCCTCTCTGTTCGGCTCCACATGGATGCTGTTTGACAGCTAAAAGCTTTTGTTCTGCTGAAATGACGGGACGCTGCTGCGCTTTGCGAGCGTGCCAGGCATTGTAGGTTTTCGTGAGGATGCGGCGCTGAGGGACGTTCGAGCCGCAGATCCGCCGCGTTCCCACAGGGGGAGATGTGGTTTCAGTCCGGATAATGCAAACTGAACCGTGGATCCAGATCAGAGCCGGACCTCAGAACCGGTTCCACCACAACAGAGACGCTTCAGGGCACAAACATTTTCTCACTGAAATATTTTCATCTCTCATTCCCAGGAAAACTGTGGGACAAAATCACTGCTGGCAGAGCAGGAGAGTAACGAGTTACTTCACTAGAGGAACTTGTTGGGGAACCGAAACGTTTAGAGTATTTTTACTAGGCTGTACTTTTACTGCAGTATTTTTATGAAGTGTTTGTTCTCTAACCAGAATAATATTCCTGACTTTCCTACCACTGAATGAAAAATAAACATGTTTTAACCAAAACTAAGACACACCTGCAGTTTCTGTTCAAGTTTCAGGTTTTTATTGAAAGAAACTGATTTGGATCAATTTATTTTGCCTTATTTTGTTATGAATTATTGTCATTTCCATTTAACTTCATATTTTGGCCCATCTGATGATGTTAAATATTAAATGAATGATAATTTGATCGGTTTTCAGTGCTTGAGTCAACTTGTTATCAAATACTTTTTCACTCTCACTTCAATAATTTCTTGATCAGAGACTTTTTCTGTAACTGAGTGAAAATATGTTGCAGTATTTCTGCTCTTACCTGCGAACTCACCTGACCGTTAGCTTCAGCTAACGAGCTCAACCTGCAGGTCCCTTCATTCATCCCACTCAATTTCTAAAAGCTGCTTTCCAAATATTTAAGGTAAATGTTCTGCAGAGATCGGCTGCAGGCAGAAACCAGAACCGGGTCAGACAGTTTCATCACGAGGTTTTATGTCCCAGACGTTTCAGTGGCTCAGTGTTTGATTGGTTATTTTCTTTCTGTTATTGTCCATGTGTTTAATGTTTAATGT
>VMRN01000246.1:86298-106669 GCA_010277015.1 Poeciliopsis turrubarensis
ATTTACCCAGAATGCCCTGCGCTGTAATCCACTTCCTGCTTGCGGAGCGGTCTCCGGTCCGCTTGGTGTTCACATTCAAACTGAACCAGTTCACTTGAAGCGAACCCAGACTGAGGTCTGGAGGTGGATCAGAGTTTAACTGGGAGCTTGATTCAGTCGATGACGTCTTCCTGCCTCCGTCCAGGAAGTGATTCAGGCCTCCTGCCTGGGGAAGTTCAATTTCCTGGTTGCTTTTAGGCCTTTTTTTATTCTGTGAGCTTAGAGAAGAAGCTCAGTTCAGCTCCACCCAAAGCTACGTCAGGTCAGTTTATCTGGGCCTTAAAATGATGCAGATCCACTGGGAATAAATAGACCAGAAAGAAGAAGAGAAAAATGAGACATAAATCATGTTGTTGTTATCAACAGGTTGATAACAACCTGTCCAGGTTCTGGACAGGTTCTGTTGGTCACAACAGTTTCCTCAGATCCATTCTAACCAGCAGAACCAGATCTGCTAAGTGTTTAATGCAGGAACTGTTCCAGTGGTTTTCACTGGAGATTAAATATGACACGAAGGCAGAAATGAATTATATTTAGATTGATTGGAAATGACTTCATAAGTCCTTCCAGACTGATGGGAGCAACAGTTGCGTTAGATTTATGATTTATATTCTGGAATGGGGCGCTCATGTCGGAGTCTCGTTAGTTCTGATTTATTCTTCTTCTGGACTTTGGTTCTTCTTTTGGTCGAGGCGTTTCCTGTTTGGAGAATTAATCCTTCTGGTTCTGGATGCCGGGAGGATTTCTGCCCTTTTTATTTTACTTTTTGCTGTTCTGACATGTAACCATGGCAACAAGGTGTTGCTCTTACAACTCTGAGCAGCTTAGCATCTCAAAAGCTCAGATAAAAGAGGAGTGAAGAAGAGGCTTCATGGATGCAGAGCAGAAAGAAGCAGGAAGTTCAAACCGACTCTTCCTTCCATCATGGCCGACAATGGAAGAGCTTTGGCAGAACTTCAAACCCAGCCAGTTTTGACGTTACTATGGATACAGGATCAGATCCCCTACTCCAACATCTCTAACCATAAAAGCAGACAGATTTAAAGAGGAGCGGCTAAAGCAAAGGAGGTGGATCAGCAGAGCTGGCTAACTGATGCATCACCACTCTTTGAAGATACTTGCGTGGTTTGAGCTGTGACGTTTCATTTCAGCCGGTTCTGGAGTGACGTCCTCAGACCCAGATGGTTCTGGACAGTCTGGGAAATCCTGAAGGCTTTGAACTTCTCACTGTGAAGTTCTGATCCGGTATCCTGAAAGTTTTAGCTCTCTCCTTGGTTCAGTTCTCCTGAATGAAACGAAGGTTCATTAACAGAACTTCTGCAGAACTTTGACCCTCTTAGAAAGAAGTTGGACATTTTGCCGGAGCAGAGACATCCAAGGATGTTTTCCGTCTGATGGTCCGGTAGACCCGGTTCTATTGGAACCAATAGGACAACGCCTCCTGGCCTGTGGGGGCGCTGCACCAACAACCACTGTAGGAAACGGCACTAAAGCCTCTAAAAGCGTTGAGAGCAACTTCCTGCTTCACCAAATGAAACCAGATGGCGGCGTCAGAGTTTAGTGCTGGAGGATTTCTCTTTAGTCTTTGGCTGAAGACCAGGAGCCATTTCTGCTGCTAGCGCTAGGCTAGCACGCTAGCTTTGTTACCCAGAATGCCCTGCGCTGCAGTCCACTTCCTGCTTTGGAGCTGTCTGTGGTCCGCTCGGCATTCAGATTCAAACTGAACCAGGGTTCACTTCACCCCAATCCAGACTGAGGCTTGGAGGACCAGAGGTCAGAGGTCGATTAGTGTCCACACCTCACCAACTGAACTTTCTGAGCAAATGGACTGGAGTTGGATTAAAGCGGACCGAACAGAGCTGGTGTGAATGAAAACTTATCTTCAAAATTATCAAATGTTGAAACTGATGGTTGAGATGCAGAAACCTCCCAGTTTCATAGGAACATTTTCTGTCTTTCAAACGACTTTCAAACGACTTGCAGGAGAGACACCCGTTAGTGTTGTGCCATAAGAGCTATCATGGCTATGCATGGCAGGACTTCCCTCTGCAGCTGCTGTCTTCTTCTCCTCTGATCAGGTTTGTTGTGAAACGCCTCACTCTGTCGGGTCAGCGGTCATCGAGTCCTGGAGTTGGTCTTCCATGTTCTGTCAGTTGCAGGTTCCTCTGCGTCTCTCCTCTGGATCCAGCTACACTTCACTCTGATCTGGGTTCAGTCATCAGACAGGAATCTGCTGAAGCTGTTGGTGATGAAACGTTGTAGCTGTGCTGATGTCAGAGGAAGCAGAGAAAGTTGGAGGATATAAAAGGCCTGAGAAGGAAGCAGTGAGCAGCTTCCTGAAACCCGACGCACAGCTTGCTGAGGTGTGACTCCAGTGGTTCCTCTGCAGGCGCTGCGTTGTTCTTCAGCATGCTCTGCAGCCTGAACGGCAGCGTCCTGATCAGCACCCTGCCGCCGCTCATCCTGACAGAGTTTGCGTTCGGGTTCCTGGGGAACGGGCTGGCCCTCTGGATCTTCTGCTTCCACCTGCGGCCCTGGAAGAGCAGCACGGTTTTGCTCTTCAACCTGGCCATGTCCGACTTCCTGCTGAACGTGGCGCTGCCGCTCAGGGCCAGCTACTACTTCTCCGGGCTGCGCTGGAGCTTCGGCCCGACGCTCTGCAACGCCTGCCTCTTCATGCTGGCCATGAACCGCAGCGGCAGCACCTTATTCCTCATGTCCATCGCCGTGGACAGGTACATGCACGTGGTGCACCCCCATCACCCCATCAACTCGCTGAGCGTGACCAAGGCGACGCTGGGCGCGCTGGGCGTCTGGCTGCTCGCCATTGCGGCGGACGCGCCCATCTTCGTCCTGCAGCACGCCAACGGCAGCCACTGCGAGAGCTTCAACACGGGCGTGGGCGCGCGGCACAGCCTGGCCTGGAACGAGTTCGTCTTCCTGGCCTCCTTCTTCGTGCCGCTGCTCGTCATCCTCTACTGCACCGTGCACATGGTGCTGCAGCTGCGGCGGCGCCAGCTGGCCCACAACGCCAGGATCAGGAAGGTTCTGTACTTCGTCTCGGTGGTGGTGGTGGTCTTTTTCGTCTGCTTCCTGCCCAGCAACGTCACGCTGCTGATGATCTGGATCAGGTCCAAACGGGCCGCCGACTCCTCCAGGACGCAGGTGCAGACTTCTGCTGGAACCAGAAACGTTTTCTGAAAGCACTTCTAGGAGTAATTTCACGCTACAGAAGACCATTAGGCCACTGAAGCAATTTTGAAACTAATTCTGATTATTTTTAAAATCAGAATTTTGAAAAAAAAAAAAGGTCATATTTATGAGTTTAAGGTCAAAATTCTGAAAAAGTAAAAGTTCTGAGGGAAAAAATGAGTCAGTTCCTGAAGTCAATTTCAAACTTCTGAGATTGAAGTCAAGAATATAATTTTTTTCAGTGGCTCTAATCTTATTCTAGTTTTACTTTTACTTCATGCAGGTTGCTCCTCTTCAGTAACTTCACTGAATGAAGAACAAACTTGTTTTAACCAAAGATTCACCAAACACAAACTTGCTGTTTTTATTGAAATTTGATCAGTTTTATATTGAAAAAAAATCATTTGGATATATTTTTCTTGTTTTTATTTCATTTATATGAATTATTTTCCTTTTAGCTCTCGGAAATGCCAAACTTTCCCCATAACTTTGTCATATTCTGACATAATTATTCAGTGATTTTGTGAATTGAATTTTTTGATGAAAGGAATAATGAATATTAATAAACATGATGTAAATATGCCGGGTTTAGTCTGAGGCTGATTTTCATCTGAAAAATGATGGAAGGATTTTTAAAAACACTCAAAATTTAAAGCTAAAACTAGTGAAAAAAATTAAATAATTGATGTTATGATCAGTTTTGACCAAATACTTCTTCACTTTGACTAAATCACTCTGTCGCTCGTACCTGTGCAGGTGTGTTCTGCGTCGGAGGAGCTGGCCGTCGCCTTCTACGTCTCCATCACGCTCACCTACCTGAACAGCGCTCTGGACCCGGTCGTCTACTACTTCTCCAGTCCCGTCTTCAAGAACTTCTGCAGGAAAACTCTGTGTCTGTCTCCAGAGGAAACCGCAGAGAAACGGACCAGGGAAATGGCGACGCAGTCCGTCAGTCAGCTCTGATCCCACCAGAACCAGAACCAGGGAGTTACTGTCTTTATTCCTTACTTACATACATATTGGGGTTTTTTTAACTAATGAAGGTAAATTTGTGTATTAAAGATTATTATTGTTATTATTATAAAACAATGCAGAGGAAAAGAATACATTTTTTCTAAATATTTTTGTAAATGTCTTTAAAACATTCAGAGCCAAAGTTTATTCACTTCAGGATCAATTAGTTGATCAAATTTGATCAACTATTTATTTGTTTGTCAAATTCACTAAATTCAGCTTTTTGTGTTTTTCCCAAGAGGAATGTGTTTTTCTAGTGTAAGTTGTAATCACCTTATTTAATCCAATAAAAAGGACATTTTGTCAATTTTAGTGAATTTATGTCATGATTTCTTGGAATGATTTATTTAATATTCAGTTGAACTAAACTTTACAAACTGCAGCAGTTCTAAAGAGTGTCTAGTTTTATTTTAGTCATTTACTGATGATAACATGCTGTCACAGGATACGCTCATCTATTCAGGGAGTTTTTATAAACATCACTTTCATTTCCGTTTCACAAGTTTGATATTTTTGAGTGTAATTATCACACCTGGTCCAAAAATAATCCTCCTGAGTCAGATGGGCTGATTTGTTTTTTTCCTGTGAAGGATGAACTCCGGTTTATCTGATGCACAGAAATGATGTTGCAATATTTACACAATAGTTATTTTGGGGTCCCGAAGAGGTCTGGATGGGTTAGTGCGTTCAGAACCAGAACCAGCCTTTCAAATGGAAACTTTCTGTTTCTGGTTCTGAGTGACGCTTCAACTGGAAAACCAAGTGTAGAAGATGTGATTCATGAAATACAGTAGAAGCAAAAAGGAAGTAAAGAATGACTCAGTTCAGTTCAGGCGTCTTCAGCTGACGGAGCCAAGTGCAAACTTCATCAGTAAAATACATTCCCTACAGCAGGGGTGTCAAACTCCAGTCCTCAAGGGTCACTGTCCTGCAGTTTTTAAATGTGCCACAGGTACAAAACCCTGGAATGAAATGGCTTAATTACCTCCTCCTTGTGTAGATCAGTTCTCCAGAGTCTTGCTAATGACCCAATTATTCCATTCAGGTGGTGCAGCAGAGGCACATCTAAAGGTTGCAGGACAGCAGCCCTGAGGACTGGAGTTTGACATCTGTGCTCTACAGAGAAAAACCTGCATTAGAATCGGAACCGGTTCCATAAGTAAAACCGGGCCGATATAAAGGCGATTTATGATTAGCTTTAATTCAGGGGTGGAAATTAAAAATATTCACATTTTTTACCAGGCACTGTTTCTTACAAACCCCACCAGTACAAGCAAATTATATAAAATATTTTTTTTTATTTTTAACTCTATGAAAGTTGAGTTTCTGACAATAAGCTTATCATACATATGTGTATACAGACTAATTTAACTTAAAGCATGGATACCCTAACAGAGGTGAAGTGCAATAAGTTCACTTGAATTACTAACAGCAGACTTTAACTAGACCGCCCTGACGTTCTTGCAGTCATTTCCAATGTTGAACATTTCCACATTTTGGGTACAACTCCCCCACATAGTACTTACTGAAAACGTGTCTGCTCATTTTTTAAACATTTTTAAATGGTTTCAATATCTGTTTTCTAATTTTTCTGTTGGTTTTCCCTTACAAACAGAAGGGAAATTTTTCTGTTTTTCAACAGAAAAATTTCTATTGACATTTTTTTCAGTGGAAAAAATGTCAATTTTCTATTGAAATTCAGGATTTTTCGTTCTACCTGCTAGCTTAGCGTTAGCTTAGCTTCCTCCTCCCTCATTCTTCATGCTAACCCTAACCCTACTGACCTGAACTCTTCCTCCATCTGTCCGTATCTCATCATCATCCTCTGTCATAATCACTTCCCTCCATCTCAGCTCCTGAATCTGAATAAAGTTTGTGTGATAATTAACATACTGGTTAGCTTGATATGTTTTTCTGACCCGCCGTATCCAGTTAGCTAAACCATAATCTCTGAGAGGAGGGGCGGGGCCAGGGAGGACTGAGGGATTTCATTGGATAAGGCCAATGTCCGTCAGTAAAATCAACAAATGGGCTGTCACGGTTGATAAAAATTCTATTTAAATAATTTTTTTTGTTAAATTATGACCGCCGAGGGCCGCCAGATATGGACAGCAAATACATCAGGCTGTAATGCTAGCTGTTAGCTCCAACAAGAGGTGTTACGTCGATTCGCGTGAGCTACAAGAATGATTTATATCTGTGTGTTTGGTGAGAGCGCGCTGCAAAAAGCGGACAAAGTGGTACAACTTTTCTGAAAGACGTTTTTTGGGCTTTCACGGTGTCCGTAGTTCGCTGGATTAGCGGCGGAACAAGCGGTGCGGAGCGGCGAGGAGAACCGGACCGATCCTGTCCCTTCAGCCCGGACCGCGTTGAAATGAGACGAGAGATGAAGATGAGGAGGAGGAGCAAACGGAGGAAGAGGAGAGAGTCGGCTGAAATCCGGAGTTTGCTCTCCTGTTTGGGAATGCTAACCCGGAAGGAGTAGCTGCTCAACGCTCCGCTTTCTAACTCCAGATGCTAACGGTTAGCATCTGGGTTAAAACATTTTCCCCTACATATCAGAATGGTTTCTTACAAAGACTTAAAAATGCTTTACTGTCTATTGAAAGATCAATTCATTCCAATTTGTCTTGATTTTGCGTTACTGCTTGCTAATTATGTTCGCTCTCGCTAATGGTGTTAGCTTCTGCTAATGGAAAAATTACCTCTTGCTAATGATGCAACTTCCAGCTAATGGTGTTAGCGCTTGCCAATAGTATTATTTCTGACTAATGATAGTAATAATAATATATGCGTAATTCCCAGCGTTAAAGGGGCGGTATCGTATTACAATATTATTCTGTCATCATAAACAAACCTGCAGCGTTGCTTTGATTCTTTCATGTTTGATGAATCCTCCATGGCAACCATTCAGCTATGCAAAATGCCTGGCTGGACCTAGCCCCGCCTTCGAGGTGCAGCTCCTCCTCCAGTCAACTCCTTCAGACTAGGCTGCAGCATTTAGCAAACACCTGCTGAGCTCTTATAGCAGCTGCTGCTCAGAGCAGCACTGGTAGAAACATTAAAGGGTTAATAGAGGAGCCATGTTGGGATGACTCCCTGGAGGCGGAGCTTCAGAAACAGCAGCAGTTTTTAAAGAGACAGACCCAATTTCAAGGAGACAAAGCAAAGAATAAAGTTTCTTTTAAGTCATATTTAATATTAATGATATTTTTATAATTGCTGAAGGTAACAGTTACTTTATTATGCTTTAATGTGCTGGAAAACACATGATGTTGTGTCTTGTTTTGGCAGACCAGACTGGGAAGGAGAATTGATTTATTTCTTCATTTTTTTTAGCTAAAGCTAATCTGTTAGCTAAAGCTAAGTGTTTCCTCCTCTGTGTGGGTGCAGGGTGCCGCCGGGAGGCAGGCTGCACATGTCATGCGTGTCAATCTGGTCTGGCCCGTGTTGCACTGTGGAGGGAGATGATGAAGAGGAGGATGAGGAGGGGGGTTCCCCTTCATGCGAAGCAGCCAATCAGCTGGAAGCGGAGCAGCGGCGGTGGATGGTGAGCAGCAGCAGCATCATCCCTCTGCCTCCAGACGGAGGTGATGCTTAGGGACGGAGCCGGACTCCTGGATCCGGACCGGCATGGCAGATCGGGTCGGGCCGCTGCAGACGGGACTGGAGCTGGACGGGACTCCCAGCAGGAAGTGAGGTGAGATGTTTGAGCTGAAGCTGCTTCAGGGACAGACATGTACTATAAATATCTCTGCTTCCTGCAGACTGTCTGTTAGAGCTGGTGAAGAGGAGGCAGCACAGCGTCGCTCCTCTTCCTCCTGCTTCCTGTTCACTATTGACGTTTTGCAGTGGGAGCTGTGGTTCCCAGTTGGCCCTGTTTGCTCAGGTTTAGGCTTCCCGTTTGTTGTATTTGTGTTTGTTTGCGTTATTCCGTGTTTTCCGGCTGAACTTTGTGTTTGCTGCAGGTTCTCTGACTCGCCTCTGTCATCACTTCCTCTCCTCCTGCTTTCTGCTTGTATTGCTCCGGGTTGATTCTCTGGTTCTGGATTTAAGTTGAAGTTTTTTTTATTTGTGCTGCCTGGAATTATTGTGATTTGTTTCAATTTATTACATTTTTGAACCAGAGTTGAGTCTGTCTTCCTCTCTGTTGCTTGAATATCTGTGTGAACTATCTCTGGACGTTAGGAAAATGGAAACAGATCATTTTGATGACATTTATGTGCCGTCTGATTGGTCAGTGACTCCGCTGTGCGCTGAGGAACCAGAGTGAATGTTTGTATCAGCAGCTGGCCACTGAGCATGCTCAGTAGCATCCATTCAGACAGACATGAGGTCTTCACTCTGTTTGTGACCCGTTTTATTGTTTGGCTTTTCATCCCAGTTTTTGGGAGGTTTATGGTGCAACATTTGTGTTTAACATCAAAATGCAAAAACAGTTTGAATTGTCTACTACAGTAGTTTTAACTACTGTCATACTTTTAATTAGTAGTCTTCTTGACTTGGGCCCTGTTTCCATGGCGACCTCTTGTGTCAGGGTGAAGCCCAACACATTGACTTTCACTAGTGGAGCGTTGCAGCATTTTAAATGATGCTCTACCTGATATAAATATTAACAACTTTATTAGAAATTGCTTGTATTGTAAATTCTCATGTAACAGAGACTGAAGAGAAATTAGAACAGGAGAAATGTCTGAAGGAGCAGAGAAAGAATCAGAGAGAGAATACCAGCCGACACGTAGAAATCTGCTTCTGCACCTGCAGAAAGAGACCAAACCAGACGTCCATCCGGATGTTCGCTGCTGGGTTCGGCGAACAGCCTGTCCTGTCAGGGTTACTTTGACCTCTGAGCTTTATTTAGACTCAGCGTGTCGATGATTACAGAGGAAAACCTGAAGAGGATCAAACAGGTTCATGTTAAATCGTCTCATTATAGCAGCGTTCTGGGATATTTCACTGACTTTGATCTGTGTATCATTTAGTTACAGTTTATTATAAAGTCAGTTTAATTGTGCAGCGATGGTGGGAGAAATGTGAGAGATTGTAGGAAGAGCATGAAAACATTTGCAGCCCAGTTTTGAGCCCAGATGTCCTTAAATGTGGTGACAGAAGACGGTAAGCCGTCGTCGGTGCGTCGTCTGTCCCCTGGTAGCAGAATGAGACGTGAAGACCTGCGTTCCTCCTGCAGGAAGAGAAAGGTCAGATCAGCTCGTATGGAAGAGCTGCAGCTCCGGCCCTGACCTTTGACCCCACCAACACCAGTAAGCCTAATGCATTAAGTCCGACCTCTGCTCTCTACCTGATGTTTGTTCCTCCCTGAATCAGTCGGATGTTTCCAGTGACTTTCCTCTCAGACGAAGCGTTTGTTTCTGTCAGGACGTTGAATCAACGCCGCTGCAGTCTTTAAAACTATTATTGTTTCTCATATGTTTTTCTTTTAATGTTTTCACTGAAAACGGCTAAAAATCGTCCATGTGTTCAACCTTTGACCTCTCGCTCAGTTCTTATTACCCAGAAAAGCAGAAAGAGCGAAGCTAACCCCGCTAAGCGCTCGGTTTTCCTTTAAAGAACTCCATTTATGTCGCTGTATTTGTTCCCTTTCTGTCTGAAGAACGCGTCTGGCTGCAGATTCATGTAATCTGAGCCTAAACTTCACTCTGAGTTATTGATTATTTGGGAAAAGCGCTCTTTAGTAACGTGAGCCCTGGACGGGGGGGTCGTCATGACGCTTATTAATAATGCATGCTTGGGCCTGCTGGGATGCTGGAGTGGAAACACATGCAGCCCAGTAATAAAGGCCACATGCTCCCACTGAACCGAACGGAGCTGCAGAAAACTGCAGATGCATTTTAAAGATGGAGACTTTTACAGTGAAGTCATCAGGGCTCCGGTTTCTGAAGGTTGATGTTTCCTGGATGAGAAACAAACGGCTCTTCAAACTCCTCACAGCAAAAACCGCCAGAGTGTTTAACATGAAAGAGCAGACTTTTATTAACTTAAACTACGATAAATTTATCTGACTGTGTTTCTACGGAGTCTCGTTAAGTTACACTTTCAAAAATTAAAGCAAAGGTTTGGTTACTTAGCTTTTCTTATGATGAAAAAATGGGTTCATTCTGCAAAGCCTTATTTTCAACATCCAGTGTTTAGCTCCAAGCTAATTAGCAGCTAGCAAGCTAAATATTTAGTCAGTATTCACTTACCACGTTAAATAATTAGCAAGCAAATCTAGTTTATAAACTAAATATTTACATCCAGACTAAATGTTTAGTTAGCAAGCTAAATAGTTATAAAGCTAAATATTTAGCTTAGAAATCAAATATTTACCTCCAAACTAAGTAGTTAGAAAGTTAATTTGTTAGTTTTGAAGCTAAATTGTTAGAAAGGCAAATGTTTACTTAGCAGGTTGAATAGTTATCAAACTAAACATTTAGTTTAGAAACTAAACAAATGTTAAAGCAAGTCTTCCCAGTTCTGAAGCAGCAAAGCAGCCCACATCATCACTCTGCCACCACCATGTCTGACTGGTGCTGGGATCCATTTCTGAGTGAAACTAACAAAAAGGTCAAATTAATATTCATTCAGAAGGTAAAAATTGAACCACTGTATCACCATAAAATATAAATATGAAATATTGATGTAGATCTTTAGTTCAAATGATTTAATATCATGTTATGACTTTAGTGTAGAAACAAAAGTAAAGAAAAATGCAACAAATAAAAAAAAAAATGGACTTGAGCTGTTTTGGCAGGAACAAAAACCGCCATTAAATATAACAATTATCAATTATTATCTTGTATTTTGTTTATTTGAAAATAAGTAAAAATTATTTTAATTGGTTCAGAGTAAAGAATCTGTTCATAAGAATCTGTTCAGAAGAATCTGTTCGTTTGTTAACATCTGTTCTGGATCAGGACGATTCGTAGCTTTTTGAAATCCTTTGGCCTACTTCGTGCCGCTAGTCCTTCACCACCGGCTATTATCAGCTGATTTCCACTTTCACACAAGTTGCCCAGTGATTTAAAATGAGATCATGTTTGTTGGATATTAAACTTTTGTTGTCATGTTGTCTTTGAAAAGGCGTTTTGTGCCTCAGATGGAGCAAAGGCAGAAAGTGTCAGCAGGATAATTACAGGGTGTAACTCTCACTGCAGCTCCTCCTTCCTGGGCTGAGGAGTGAAATAACAACTCCATCCCACCATGCGCTGGGAAACCAGCAGGACATAAAGTTTTCACGGCTGATTTTAAACCCTGAGCAAACTGAACCGTCCCTGTGAGAGCATCAGCCGTCTGGAGCGGGAGGAGAATCTGGGCTGAATAAATCTGACGGAGGATCCGGGCTTCCAGCCGCAGCAGGGAGGGATGGTCATTAAGTTCATACAGGTGGTTTATTACTGAGCCGTAAAGAACAGAACAGAGCATCCAGGAGGAATCGCATCTGATGTCTAATTTATTCACAGACTGTCCAACAACAACATGATAAAATATCAAACCACTAAAATACAGGAGGAGCAGTTCTGCTGCTGCTGCCGGAGAACATGTTGGGTTGTTCCTGTCCGCAGACGGTCCGCAGACTGTCTGCAGACGGCCCGGAGTCCGCAGACGGTCTGCAGACGGCCCGGAGTCCGTAGACGGTCTTCAGACGACCCGGAATCCACAGACGGTCTGCAGACGGCCCGGAGTTCGCAGACGGTCTGCAGACGGCCAGGAGTCAGCAGACGGTCTGCAGACGACCCGGAGTCCGCAGACGGTCTGCAGACGGCCAGGAATCCGCAGACGGTCTGCAGACGGCCAGGAGTCAGCAGACGGTCTGCAGACGGCCCAGAAAACATTTAGGTTGGAAGTCAAGGAGCTGATGCTTTGGCACGTTTTTGTGTTTAAGGAACGGTAATAATTCTGACGTCGGGTCCTGTATGTTCACACCTACGGTCCAGTTGCGGCCCACGCCCCTCCTGTTTGGCCTCTCCTCATCATTCCTGCATGTGAGGAATGTGGAGCTGGTGTTTGAGCGGCTCCAGCAGATTCCTGATGTTGGACCAGGAGTCGTGAACAGAGCGAACCAGGAATGTTCCGGATCAGAACCGCCCGGCTGATTGAAGCTGCTTGTGCTTGTTTTGTGTTTTTCCTTCATTTCCTCTGAGCGCCTCCTGCTGTCCCAGCTGGTTCCGCCTGCCGGTATCGTTCAGCTGCTCCAGTTTGTTTACTGATGAGGAGGGAGCATTTCTCTGGGGCTGTTCGCGCAGCGCCATGTTTAACTTCAGCTCCATCGACCAGGTTTCACTTGGGAGGAAACAGTTACTCCAAGTCTGGGTGCCCAAAGTGTGGCACGGGGGCCGTTGGCGGTCCTTTGAACGATTTTGTGTGGCCCCAGAATGCTACAGATTTGTCCTCCAGTGGACAATTTGATCATCTTAACAGGAGAACTTCAATTCCAAATTTAATTCTTCTTTAAATTCTTAGATGCAAAGTATTTTCACCACCGTGATTTAGTGTTGCAGTTAGTAGAGCCGTAAACTTTGAGCCACTTCTTAACTAAAGCAAAGCAGAAACAAAACACTATGACATTAATTCTTCTGTGGTTCTCGTTTCACTGCTGGGAAAAGACCAAAAGATTTCGACCAAATAAACTGAAATTACCCAAAAAGTTTAGCGTTTATCAAGACAAAAAACAAATCCAGCTTTTTATTATTTACTTTTTCATCTTTTCATCATGTTTTAATTTTATTCCCTTTTTCAGGTTGGTTGATTTTAAATCCAGTGACTCTGCAGGAAAACTCGCTGAGTCATAAAGGAGATGATTTTATTATTTTTGCTTCGGGCGTTTTGCTTGCTGGAGCTCCAGCCCAGTTGCTCAGGTGAACTGGACTGGAGCTCTGATGTGGGGAGCCACACCTTCCAGTTAGTGGACGAACAGAGGAGGTTCTGGTCCGGTTCTGATCCAGTCAGACCACAAACAATCGAGTCTGTTTGTGATTCTCCTGCACGACTGCCAGCCAAAGATTATAGACATTCCAGCTGGTACCTGCTCAGACAGGTACGCATTCACCTGGAGGGGGAGGGGGAGGGGGAGGGGGGCTCCACCCTGCATTCAGGATGAACCTCAGGCAAACAGTCCGACTGTCTCAGAGTGGAAAGACGTTACGGTGGTTTATGCACATGTTGACTCACTCACACTCTCTCACACACACACACACACACACACTCACACACACACACACACACACACACACACACACACACACACACACACTCACACACCCAGTGAGGCGCTGAAACAGACTGCTCTCTGTACCTTTTGCTCCCCGGAGCCGCTCACCTCCTCTCCGCGCTGCTGCTCCGCCACGTCGGCGGGAAGCTCCTCCCTGCGCCCCGCTGCTGCTCCGGGACGGGACCGGACCGGACCGGACCGGGTCAGGAGTCTGAACCAGCCCAGGTGTTCAGGTGTTTACCTGAGGAGACATGAGTGGATTCCTCTATAGGGGCCGGTAAGCTGCTGACTCTGGACCTGTGGGGATGGAGGTATTTCTGCGCAGTGGACGGGTCCGAATGCGGCTCTCTGCGGCCGTCCTGCAGTTAGAACGACCGCTCACTTTCTGCCTCTTCAGCTCAGAGGCTCAGACGGCCACAGCTGATCCTGTCAGGAAATCATCTGGATCAACTCTGAGCTGCTAAAAATGAGCTCAGGTTTTATCTCACAGCTGAGATAAACCAAGACAGAACCGCAGTGATGATGTTATGATTAAAGAAATAACATTTGCAAAATGATAATAAATGTTATTGTGTTACATTTATTATTATTAGTTACATGCATTGTTCCTATAAAGGGGATGGAGTCCAAACGTTTTGCCAAAAGTGTCAAATTTAAAAAGGAAACAGAAATTATTACATTAAAAATACAAAAATTAGTTTTTCTGTGATTTTTGTTGTTTTGTTTTACCTGCTGAAAAATAAACATTTATCAAATCTGTACATTATTAAAGATCAAAACATAAACTGCTTCAGACCGCTAATGCTAACGCGCAGCAGAACCTGTAGTTAGCGCAAGCTAACGCTAAAGCAAAAGACTAGCATGGTGTTTTGTGGAAGCTTATGCTAACGTGCTGATTTTTGACCTGCGCCAGAGGAGGATGTGTGTGTTTAACACTCTGGGTGTTTGTTTTATTCTTTGCATTTGGTTTTTCAGCTGAAGAATAAATTATTTCAGTTCCACCAATGAAGATGCTGCATGAAAACAGACTGAAGAAAAGCAGAAACTAGTTTTTACTCTGTTCACATGAACTCTGCTGATTTCTGTATAAAGTCCAGTTAGAGTAATCCAGAACCGCTGCTGAGGTTCTGAAGCGGTGCCTGCAGCCTCCTCTGGATCCAGCCAGTAATGAGCGGTTGGAGGAAACTCCTCTGACTGTTTACTGTGTCTTCATTGGTGAGTGACGGCGGTGTGACCTGAGGCATGCGCTGACTCAGGACCCACAGCAGCCTGACGGGTCAGCGCCGGCCCGCCCTGCTGCAGCGCCTCTGGAGATTTCTGCTGCGCTCCTGCAGCATCTGGATGATCTGCGTCAGGAGTCCGGTTCTGGGACGGTCTGGCTGACCCTGTCTCTGGTTTCAGGCACGGCGCTGCAGAGAAACCGGCCCGGCCCAGGAGCCTCGGACCCACGATGGGTAAGAACTTCCTGAAACGTTTCCCTCCTCGCTGCTGCGCCTGTCACAAGAAGCAATAGACCAATAAAAACAATCACTTCCTAGTCTGAGAGATTGATCGTCCTGTCTGGTGTTTTGCTCTAAACAGTTTTTAAGGATAATAACTGGATTTCATCGTTCATTTTATCTGTTTCTCTTGCTTTATTTATATATTTGGGATCTTTAAAATGTTTTCCAGTGTTAAATGTTCATCAGAATTTAAAGTTTGTTGATCTTTGAGAATGTGTTCTTGCACCATTATTACCCCATTGCCATCAGACTGCTGGAAATTTGTCTCAAAACGACAATATTTTTGTTTATTACAATAAGTTGCAGGACGATTCCAGTAAAACTTGCCCTGGCAGAGCGACTCCTGATTTCAGTTTGGAAACTCGGGAAACTTTTCTTTATTTAAAGTAAATCATTATCATATTTTAGGTGTTCAGATCTAAAATATTATTTATTAAGGCATTTATATTAAAAGTTATTAACCTCACAGTTTCTTTCTCTGGTTTGTAAAGATGTCAAAAACAAGAACCACAGGCTGCTCTGATCTGCATGGCTCATAATTATACATACAGAGTCAAATATGGAGGTAAATTTGCTGGTTTTCGGTCAATCAGCAAACAGAACAACAGGAACGTCCACAAAACTCAACAGTTTAAATATTTCAGATTTTCCTCAAAATTTAAACCTAGTCATCATGTTCTGACCAGAAAATGGCAGCTGTTGAAATGCTCTCTGTCCAATAAATAAAGACTGTTCCTGAAATCTCATGATATTTCATCAGGAACCTCTTTAATAAATGTGTCCAGAACCGTCAGACCTTTAAACCAATAAAACTCTGATCCGATCTGCTGCGTCTGTAAACGTCATGTGGACGTATTTATTCACAGTTTATAAATATGTGTGAATATTTCCATCTATAATCAGTTTATAATGAGCTCTTAGTGTTCCAGCTTCAGCAGCACTAATATCAAACTGGCACCTATGGAAGCCCAGACGTGCCACAAATCTAAAAATAAAAACTTTTACAATAAAACTGTAACAAACAAAAGTATTAAAAATGCTGAATTTGTATCATAATTATAAAGTAGAGTCGTAAAAATTTTCCAGAAAAATTTCAATATTTCTCAAAATATTTCAGATTTGCAGGCCACCATGAAATAATTAAACAGCTTATTTGATTGGTTAACCTTTCCTGGGTCAGTTCTTTAGTCCCACCCGCTTCTCTTAACAGAATCCTCATATATTTATGAGGATAAATAAATTAACTGTGAGTTCCCGTTACAGCTGCTTAGCCTGAAGTCGCGGTATGGTGATGAACTCAGACCTGAACCTTCAGAGTCACATAAAGACGGTTACCAAGTCGGCCTTCTATCACCAACTGAACATTTCCAGGATTAAAGAGCTGATGCTGTTTTTGGATAGATCAAATGTAAAACGTGTTTAGAGCTTCCTTTGATTCATAATAACTGGATTATCATTCATTATAATCTGGATTACAACATCTTATGACTTCTGTTTATGTTAGTACTGTAATGCAGCTCTTGTAAGTTGTTTGTTTTTGTCACGTAAAGCTCTTTGAACTGCCTTGTTGCTGAAATGTGCTGCAGAAATCAACTTGTTTCTAGGAGTCAGATCACAGGATTCCTATTAAAACGGGACAAATATACAGTTTGTTTTCACCTTTTCTTGCTTTTCATGACATTAATCTAAAATGTTAACATTCAGAGATCTGCTGGAAACGCTGAAGACAAACTAAATGAAGAACCTTTGAAACCTTGTTGCTAAATTACAGCTTGTTTTTTCTCTGTCCTCCTTCAGATTTCTCGTGTGATGAAACAGGAAAAGGTCCTCCGGTCCAGATGCACAGCCTCAGAGAGTTCGAACAGGTAAGAAATTATAGTTTCTTATTTTCATTAAACGTATCTGCGTAATGGGGGAGTGAATGGCTGGGTTTGGCCTTCAGCTGTGTGTTGGAGGCGTTCAGACTTGTCTCTGCTCGCTCTTAATCACCGGTTAGGTGTGTTTGGAAAGATGAGGTGGAACAATGCATGAGTCTAAACGCTTCCCTCTGCAGAAGCACCACTGTAATTTCACTGTTGACGTCGTTTTCCCCTCAGCGTTTCACCATCCAAACACATTTCCATGTAACTCTCAGATTTAGCATCTTCATGCTTTTGTCAGTGAAGTGTGGTTTATTTATAGAGCGCTTTTCACAGCCAAAATCACAACACAGTACAATAAAAGTTGACCTTAAAGAATGAAACAAAGCCTGGGAAACTAAAAGTGTTTTCAGTTGCTTTTTAAAAACCACCAGAGTCAGCAAAACAGAGGGCAAACTGTTCCACACACAAGCTATGCTAAGCTATGCTAAGCTATGCTAAGCTAATGCCAGAGGGCCGAGAGGAGCCAAGAATTAGACTAAATTAGCTCAACATTAACATGTTTTTACTCAAGGTAAAGTAAAAAAATATTTTGTAAAATGGCTGCTCGAGTAACTGATCAAAACATCAATCATTTAATATTAAAATTTGCATCATCAGATGTTATGAAACTTTCACAAAAACGAAGTTTGTTCTTCATTCAGTAAAGTTTCTCCCAGTGGGTTGAGGATCCAGAAATTTTACTCAAGTAAAAACTACAGCGTAATAAAATTTCTCCTAAAAGCAGATTGTAACTAGTTACAACCAAACTTTGGCTAATGCTAGTGCTAAAGCAGTATGGATAATCTCCCAATGAATCTAAACCCGTTGCTGCGTGACATCAAGTGCGCTGCACCCCACGCCCATCTCCCTGCTGGAGGGCAAAAAGCTGCTGGCTAACGATAACTAGCATTGATTTTAACTATTTTAGCTACATAACACACAAAATTTTATATATATAAAAGAAAAAGGGACGCATTGCTTTGCTACTGCTTATCAACACTGAAGCAACTATCAGGAAGGTCAGGAAATGTTTTAATTAAGAAAAAATAGGGAGGGCAGTAGTTCATTTATGCTAGCTTGACTATGACAACCCTAACATGTAGGTGTGCTGTGGGATTGTATGTGTTTCGGTTCAGTTACAAAATAAGAAAAGGTGACTTAAACACTACCTCATCAGTAGGGCAGGTGTTTAAATTAGCTACTCAACCACCACTGTGTTAGCTTAGCTGATGGCAGCGGTAGCTAATCTACCACAGCGATCATTTATTAATAATCACAAAACAAATAACAACTCTGAAAACATGACACTGAAACAGACTGAGTGTTCTGCTCTGTGTGGAAAATGCTTGAGTATTTTTTGGGTGTTGAATCCTGAAACTTAAAGCGGCGTTGTTGTCAGTTGCCATGGCAGCGAGTCTGTGTGCGGCATAGCCGATTCAGGAGGCGATCAAAGTGCTTTTGAGTTGTTCTGTAACGGTTTTTCTGCGTTAATTTCCTTTGCTGTGGTGCACTGCACTGAGTCACTGCATCTCCAGGTTTCAGTGAGCTAACGGTTCTAATGCGACAGCGCTGCCATGGATGGCGTGTAAAGAATTGTCTTTTTGCCCTCCAGTGTTGGGCGTTAAATTTCCTGATATGTGCCAGTAACATGAAATGGATCTATTTGAGGAGATTTCTTCAAACTAGGTGAAGTGTGCCTTTAATTTGACCCAGAATAACTGGGTTATTAGCTGTTTATGACCTTATTATCTAACCATGCTCATATCGATGCAGGGAATCAGTAGAAAACTTGTTGGGTTTTTTATGAGCCTCCCCTGATGAGGTGGAGCCCTGGGCGGTGAGCCATGCGGTCCAATCAAAAGCAGCCGTTTATAGCGTACAGGCAGGTGGGCTTTTACCTTTAGACTTTGTCAAAAAGTCTAAAGGCCTAATTAGGCCGGCTGAGGTAATTACTGGGGCAGTGACTCACCTCCTGGACGCCTGCAAGGATTTTCTGGAAACGCAGGAGAAAAATCTGGACGGCGTCCTGAGACTGACAGCTTTTAGAACGGCCCCGGGTCTTTAACCCGGGGTCAAACCGTTTTCAACGTTTAATGGCTTCAGAAGGCTGAGTCATGCCTTTAATGCATCCAAACAGGCCGCTTGGCGTTTCCATATATGAGCTGTGATTTACGGAGCGGCGTGTGAATGGGCGCAGATTCATCCGGGTAACTGACTTTAAATCAGGAAGAGAGCAACACGTGTTTAATGCAGGATCCCACAAATGTTTTATTAAAGTTCACCATGAAAAAGATTTGAAACTCTTTCATTTTTATTTTACTAAATATTCAAAAGATCAGATGAAAAACATAAAATGTTTTTATTTACGTTTAGAATTGAAAAGCTTTGAAACTGTTATTTTTATTCATCCCTTTTTTCTGGTTCCATTTGAATTAAAGCCATAAAATATGTTTGGACTCTTCTGACCAATCAGAGGCCAGGGTTCAGAGGGACACGCCCACTCTCTTTAACTCCCATTATATTCCAGTGAATGGTTCTGGACAAACCGGGCCAGAAGGTTCTGTTTGACGTCTCGTATCTCCTGCAGAAAACATTTTGTTTCCGTCAGGAGGTTCTGATTCTCTGAATTACTTTGACGCAACGTTTCATTTTGTTTGAGGGTAAATCTGTTTCCTGCTGTGGATTTCTCTTCCTGTTTGGGCCTAAAAAAGATGCCAATCACCATAGCAACCAGTTAATTGATTACCAGGACATTTACTGTAATTATGATGTAAAACACAATTTGTTCATAACTGAAGTTTTTTTTATTTCATGTTGGAAACTTTTTTCTCTCCACTGCAGTTTTTCTCCCTTTTTTCTCTGGATTTTTAAAATGTTATTTCTGGTTAGTTTTTTCTTTTGTTCATCTGAAATTTTTTCCCATATTGGAATTTATTTTCTTCTTTGTTTTCTTTTCACTGGTATTTAGTAGTTTCTCGTTTTTCACTGCAATAATTTTCTCCGTATTTCTCTGGAGTTTATTTTTACATAACTGCTTTTCTCGGAGCAGATCATCAAAGCAGTCAAATAATATATGATCTGAATCAAAACGAAAGCATGAGCTTTCTGTAATTATGGACCGAGCAAACCCAGCTTCTTCCCGTCCTGACCCGATGTCTAATCATCTGGGCTGTTGTGGTTCTTTGAAATGTTTCTGCTGGTTTCCATCAGCGCAGAAAGAAAACCAGTGGAGACGCTGGGATCAAGTGTTCCTGAACGCTGGAGGACATCGGGCCGCAGTGGTTCTGGTTCTGCTTTCCTCACCGGGCCGACGGGTTCTGGGAGCCCGGCCAGTATCATCACAGTTCTGATATCGCTAAAGAGGTTCTGCCCATAGACAGATCCAAAAAGGACAGGGTTCTGGTTCTGATGAGCTGGGATTAGTCTGGAAGAGTCCAGGTTGAATCACTGAAGAAGACGAACAGATGGAAACCGGAACAGGGTGGACCGGAGTCGTGTCAGGGCGGACCGGAGTC
>VMRN01000246.1:113703-127392 GCA_010277015.1 Poeciliopsis turrubarensis
AGTTTGTTTTAGTTTGTTTCAGTTTGCTGCCTGTGCAGCAGTGCAGGTGTGTTCCTGGAACATTCTGCAGGATGCATGCATAATGCAGCAGCAGTTCATTAGGACCCTCTGCTGCAGCAGCTGCTGCAGCTGCTGCAGCAGAGGGTCCCTTCAGTCTGCAAATCCCTTCAGTCCAGATTTGCAGACAGTAATGAATGAAATGATGACTGTAGTTCTTACATGTGTCAGCTCTGGACTGCATAACGTCATCTCTGACTTTAATCTGTGGAGGATTCATGGAGCGTCGGCTGCACTGAGCTGCTCTAGCGCCACCACCTGGACACGCAGCGCATCAACCTGCTAATTGCTTCCAGGTCTGTGCAGTAAATTTGCAGCCCTCTTCAGCGGGTCAGAGACAACATATTGACTTGATCACGGCGTCGGTCACGGATGATAATTGTTAAGTTAAAGTGTCCAATAATCTGCTCCCAGTTGTATGAATATTAGACCGACTGGCTTTGATTCTAAAAACAAATGATCTTCATCGCCTCGCCGTGTCTCTGCTGCTGCTTCTTCATGTCGGCTCCTTTCTGCCGCATGTAAAACTTACCTGCATGTTTATGAAGTAAGAGGTTATTTAATATGATCTATTGAACAGAGCTCATATGGAACCAGTTATAAACTCAGTAAAGTCTGTTACTCTGCGGCTGCTTGGATCCTGCCGTTACCCGACAGTAATGTCAGCCTTTAATAGCCGCGTACAAGACGCCATTTATTCCAGTAACATGGCTGAAACCGCGAGTGGTGCAGCTGGTTGAGGAAACCGGCTGGAGGTAAATCTGAAACATCGGCTTCCTGTGTTAGTCGTGTCATCAGGACCGCTTGGTTTCCCTCCACATTGTGGCTCGGTGGTGGCAGGATGATGCTGGGGGATCATGCAGTTTGTTTGTCTGAACTATGGAGACGTTTCTCTTAAACGTCTTTATTCTGTTAATTTATGGATTTATAACAAATTTACAAAGTTTTACACCTTGTTATTAAACAGCCAGGTGGGATGGACGGCTATCGGCAGGTTTTATTAGAATCCATTTATTTATTCATAAATAATAAATAATACTTTATTCCTTCTGAGAAATTATTTTTACTTTCCCAAAAGACCAAACTGAACTTGGCAAAAATCTTTCTAGATTTCTGCTGTGTTTTCAGAAACCAAATCTAAAGATGTTTTAATCTTTTCAGTAGTTTATTTCTGACGGGTTCATGTTTTCTGTGATCTCAGTGAAATAAATGTATCCAATATATAATAATGCAAACACTTTGAACTGCTTTGTTGCTGAAATGCTCGATTCCAGTGAACTTTATTGGAAACTTTGGGGAAAAAGCAAAAGCAGCAGTTTTTTCCTTTTCGGTTTTGTTTCCATTTCCTGGTTTGGAGCAAATTAATCAGGTGACTGAAAGTGTGATGTCATCAGACGCTCCGCGTGGCTGGAACAAACAGGAAGTGGAGGTCGCTAACTAGCATGGAGACGGCGTGGTGCCTCTGGTAAGGCACAGAATCACAGCGCAGGGGAAAGTTTGATCCACTTATTCCATAAATCTCCTTTTTCTGTTTTGGAAAATCAAGTTTAAAAAAAAACAACTGAGAAAGATATTTTGGATTTGACCTTTTCCATCAACCTTTTCTAGAAAAAACATAATTGGACATATGATTAGTGATTCTGAATACACCTGCAGCTCTACAAATGGTCTAGTCAAAGTCAGCAGTTGTGTCCTGCTCGATGTGGTGTCTTTGCGTTGCTCAGAGTTTCTCTGTGAGTTTTCCCTGTTGGGATCAGTTATTGTGAAAGAGGAACATGTGCAGCGCAGACCTCCTGCTTTCCTCACATTCCAGAGAAAAATGGGAAGAAAAAATGATTTGAGGAGAAGAAGAACGTCTCTGGTTGCTGCGCGTCCACGTGGCATCGCTTGCGCTGCAGCTTCCAGGAACTGGCACTTTCAGGGCGCAGTGTCGAAACTCGCTTTTTTGTGCTGAGCTCCAGGAGGAACAGGTGCTTTTCGGTTAAATCCTCTGATTTTTCTATAATTGAGGGAACTATAAAGTGGAGTAATTGTTAGCAGAGGAGAGAGAAGCAGCAGCTTCTCCGTCTGAAACCTTCCGACTCTTCCAGGGTCGGATTGTTTCTCCGTAATGTTCCTGTTTCTAACCCTGACCAGGTTTTAACAACGCTGAGCTGCGTTTGTAGCGGCAGAAGCTTCATAATCTTAATTTCAGTGAATATTTCTGTTGTTTTGTGTCTGTCGGGAAGCAGAAACATAGCCAGGGTCTTCTG
Source organism: Poeciliopsis turrubarensis (assembly GCA_010277015.1). NCBI lineage: Eukaryota > Metazoa > Chordata > Actinopteri > Cyprinodontiformes > Poeciliidae > Poeciliopsis > Poeciliopsis turrubarensis. The sequence goes on from VMRN01000246.1 coordinate 116,013, forward strand.
CAGGCTCATCTTTTTCTTCCTGTGGATCTGGAATGGCAGCATTCCCAGTTTACGTTTTAGTCTCGGGCCACCCTGGAAAAATAGTTCCTTTTGCCAGAGAAACGTTGGTACTGAACCATCAAGTTTAATGGTACAGAACCTGGAGCTGAATGAGGCCGAGTCTTATTATTACTGCGTCAGTTTCCAGTAAAAACCTTGAACAAAAAAACTCCCTGAAACACATCCCTGTCTGTTTAACGCTAATCCACCCTCTGAATGCCCCCAAAAACATAAAAACACCAGCGAAACTTTCTCCCTCCGTTTCTCACCCATCCTATAATAACAAGCAGCTGTGCTGCGAGATATGACTCAAACTGGCTGCAGACCTTTAAAATGGACTTTTTAGACTTTATAAGCGTAGAATAAATTTGGATAGTTAATTTATATATTCAGGTCTAATTGTTATGTTTAGGATTTAATCTATCTTGTGAATTCTGTGTCCAGAAGATTAAAACCTCCAACCAAACGTCAGAGAAACGTTTTGATAGCTATTAGGGAACAAACATGTGAGGTTCATAAAAGTAAATGACTACTTCTGTGAAACAGTTACAGAAAGTAACTGATTAGTTCTGTGAAACAAACCTGAATGTTCCAGAAAACAATTAGACAAATGTTCCAAAGAAACCTGGAAACGCCAGAAATTCACTAATTAATTCAGTAAAAGTAACATGTGGATTAGATAATTAGCTATCTGTTTATCTAAGATAGGTAGCTAGTTAAATAGCTAGTAAAATAACTATTTAACTAGCTAGTAAAATAGCCAGCAATAGATGAATAGATGGTTAACTATAAATATGTAACTCGCTCCATCATTTTAACTTTCTTGCTAGATAATATGTGAAACTTTTTCAGGTCTAATTAGTCATCGTCTATCGCACATGTGTCAAACTCGAGGCCCGGGGGCCAAATCAGGCCCGCTGAAGCTTTTTATGTGGCCCTCCGGACTCTAAATTGCATCAATAAGTCCTTCCTATTTTTCACAAATCTGCAAGATTCACAAAAAAAAATAAATAAATAAATAGATTCCCACATTTTTTTTCTGATTTTACTGAAATATTCTCAGAATTGGCCAAAAATATTGAGTTAAGTTCACCCTTGCTCGATGTCGAGCTACAGTCCGTGACAGATGCAGCGTTTAATAAAAAGTCACATTTAAAATCATACATTAGCAAAAAAAATTCTAAAACATGCTTACAAATATTTCTAAATAAGCAATATTTATTACAAAGTGTATCACAGTCACACTTTGTAACTGTGATACAAAGTTAGTGTGAAAAGACGTTCAGTGTTATTTAATTTTAAGGAACGTTTAGGGCTGCACAGTGGTGCAGTGGTAGCGCTGTTGCCTTGCAGCAAGAAGGTCCTGGGTTCGATTCCCGGCCCGGGGTCTTTCTGCACGGAGTTTGCATGTTCTCCCTGTGCATGCTGGGTTCTCTCCGGGTTCTCCGGCTTCCTCCCACAGTCCAAAAACATGACTGTCAGGTTGATTGGGCTTTCCAAATTCTCCCTAGGTGAGCGTGTGTGTGCGTGGTTGTTTGTCCTGTTTGTCTCTGTGTTGCCCTGTGACAGACTGGCGACCTGTCCAGGCTGACCCTGTCCAGGCTGACCCTGTCCAGGCTGACCCCGCCTGGCGACCTGTCCAGGCTGACCTCGCCTGGCGACCTGTCCAGGCTGACCCTGTCCAGGCTGACCCTGTCCAGGTTGACCCTGTCCAGGCTGACCCCGCCTGGCGACCTGTCCAGGCTGACCCTGTCCAGGCTGACCCCGCCTGGCGACCTGTCCAGGCTGACCCTGTCCAGGCTGACCCTGTCCAGGCTGACCCTGTCCAGGCTGACCCTGTCCAGGCTGACCCTGTCCAGGCTGACCCTGTCCAGGTGACCCTGCCTCTCGCCTGGAACGCAGCTGGAGATAAACCAGCAACTCCCGACCCCGTTAGGGAGAAGGGTGATCAGAAAATGGATGGATGGAGGAACGCTTACTGAATGCTGAAACAATTATTGATATTTTAAAAATTTAATGGGTTCTATCAATACATTCTGGCACAACCGGCCCTTTAAGAACATTCAAGTTGTTGATTTGGCCCAATATCAAACTGAGTTCAACACCCCTGGTCTATCGTATACACAGTTTCTAAACAAAAACAAAACCTTCTAATAAAAGCAGATAAATGCATAAATAAAGATGCATCTGGGTTTATTGCAGCTTCTGTAGAGAAATCGGTAAAAGCGGCGCCGGATGGAGGAACGCTGTGGCTGCGATCACAGACTTCTTTAATGGACTCATAAGTTTTATATTTAGTTTACGTCAGGATTTACCGCCCGGCTGTTCTGGTGCAGAATTATGACGCACGTCTCACGTCAGTGGTGTAAAAGTCGGATAAATGTGACATGAGTGTTCGAACTGCAGACGCTGTGGAAACTGGGACATTTGTTTGATTTAGTTCTGCGAACAGAAGAGAAAGATGGTCGTTGTGGCGTTTGGTTCCCATCGGGCTGCTGGGTGAACGTGGCCATTCTCATGTCAAGGTCTCCTCTGTTGCATTTGGTCAACTCTCCTCAGCTTCAGCTTAAATCTCGTCTTGAAAACCATATTTTTCAGTAGAGCTGCCAGGAACTGAGTGTACTCGAGACGGGAACAATGCTTCAGACAGATATATGTTGCCATGTGGGTTTTTAGATGGAGGAAAGTTGACCTTTCAGGAGATCTGAAGGCTTTCTTGAGGGCGCACGCACTTGGCAGGTAAATAACAAGCCTGAAAGACTGAGCGTACCCTTACTGAGTAATGCTGTGAGTAAATACCAAGCCAATTACTGCTAACGAGGGCCTAATTGGAGCCAGATGAACATTTATTGAATTTGTCAGAGAAAGGTAGAGGGAAGATGGCTAATGAAGTGCAGCCCAAGCCCAGGGCCAGACCGCCAAGCGCTGCATAATTCGCCTGGCACCGGCACAATGTTTTCCAAATTTGTTGGGCTTTTTTGCTCATTTCATTCAACTGGGGAAATTTCAAACTAATAAATGCAATTGAAACAGGGCCTGGCTTGCCAGTTTGATGTGAGAATGTGTTTCATTTAGGCTCCAGTGCCTGAAATCTTGACATACGATGTTTGGAGACGAGCGGTTGACGCGACTCTTGATGTAAATTGAACCCAAACAGTTTTAGAAGCTTAAAATGTAAGAGATGGAACATGTTCACACGACGCGGAGCCACAAAGTGTTGAGCTGATGTCCCAGCCTGACCTCAGCATAATTAAAGGCTTGGCCGCTCCACACAGAGAGGCTAACACTGTGGTAGCTGTCAGTAAGGCTGGAGTATGCTCAGCTGGTTTTCATTTCACAACATTATCTCAGTTATAACATGGGACATAAAAATAGCGATAGAACATTAAAATAATTCATTTCTTACGTTCAGGAAGGAGTCATGTTTACAGCACATCCACCGGCCAACAGTAAACAGATTACTACAAATAAAACACAGCAGTTTGTTTCCTGTTTCACTGGGGCAGGATCCTTTTTACCAGTTCTGTAAAGACCTTCAGATTAAAAGTTTTACCTCCCTCCTGGTTCCTACAGCCAGACAGATCTAAATGAAATAGATCAGACTCTGAAATGGATCCTAGACTGAATGCAGCTCAAACAAAACATAAAATCAGGTGTTTAAAATGCAAATTAGCATCATAACTCTGTTGGATTAAGAATACAATAATATGATCTTTGGTATGTGTAGAAAATGCATCATCAGGTTTTAGTGGAACACATGAATCTCCTTGGCAGTTTAACAAGCAGTGAAGCAAATATTAGAGGAGCTGTGTGTCTGATAAAGTCATTTCAATCTTTTGATGCTAATTGTTGTTTTTATAACATCTATTTATTGGTGCCGTTTGTAGACTACTCAGTCAAAAATGAACAATAATCTGGGTTATTTAGTGAAAGACAAAAGAGTCTGAGTTCATTTCTCAGTCACCAATTTAGTAATTTATAACAGTCAGTTTCAAACTAAATACTAGCAAGCTAAATATTTAGCTTTAAGGTAAATACTATGCAAAATTTAGTAAGTTAAATATTTTGTTCAATAACTACATATTTATCTTCATACTAAATATTTAGTTAGTAAGTTAAATAGTTAACTTACTAACCAAATATTTATTCACTTAGCTAAATATTTAGTCCACTGATTAAATATTAGCTAAATATTTAATCAGTGGACTAAATAAGTATTTTCCTCCAGACTAAATACTTAGTTTAGAATATTTAGCTAACTAACTGTTAGCAACATAAATATTCAAGTTGAAGCTAAACAGTAAATTAAATATTTATTTTGTTAAATATTTAGCTCCAAATTAAATTGAGCAAATTACATTTAAAGATGACGGAATAACAAGGTGAAACATTAACGCTCATGTTTATCTCCAGCTCTCAGTCTGTAGCTCAACCAGAGGAAACTGTCCCACATTCAGGTTCAGGTTGCCATGACCTTTGACCTCGTTCCTTTCTCCACCGCTCTTCCCTTTCCTCCTTCCATCCTGATTCATTCCTGGTTCTGGTCCGTCCCCCCGCCCTCCTCTTGCTCTCATTATGCCAGCTGATGGTTGAGTGCAGCGGCCCTGAGGCAGCGCTGACCCGACGCTTTGATTTCCATCCACAGAGCAGAAAGCAGGGCAGACACAACCGACACCACATGACTGTTCGTCCAAACGCTCAGCTGCTGCATCATATCCACCGTCTGCGTTCAGACGACGGTTCCTTAGACCGTATGTCAGAACTATTTCCGACCTTTTGGACCGTAATGTGTAACTAATAGTTATTGAGAACGTTTGCATCATGAGCAGAAAGCTTCCATGAGTTTTCAACATCAGTCTCATTATGCTGTCGCCACCCAGTGGACACATTATGAACCGCAGGCTTGTTAGAAGCTGCAAAGGATGAAGACGTTTTGAGATGTTTGGATCAGACTGAGATGTTCAGATCCGGTTTTGGATTCACTTCCAGAACCGGATCTGAACATGAGTTCAGGTTTACATGCAGGCACGGCCCAAAAGTTCAGATTCTTGATGTTTTTGTCCGGGCTTTAACTGGGCCGTTGCGAGCAGCTCTTCCTCTGGGAGTGAAGGTTTTCTCCGAAGGTTTGTTTTTCTCTGTCTTCCCGCACAGCCTGCAGTTCAGAGAGGGGTAGCGTTCCTCCCCGTCCCGGCCTGGAAGGGAGGGTCGGCCATGACAGTCGGTTGGGTTCTGGGGGAACCTGATACCATAATTTGGATCTGCCATAAACAGCCGGAATGAGACGCAGAGCCGCTCTCTGAAGTGCAGCGGTGGGAAAAGCTCAGCGCTCTCCAGTGAAACGCATGCTCTTATGATTGCATGTAAAGTGTTTATCATTGCTTACACAAACTGATGGAAAGTATTCGCCCGGGCTGGCCTGCAGCGCCGGGCCCGGCCCGGTTCTGTTTACGCCTGCAGATTGGGCCGGCTCTCTCTGGTTTCCGTGTTTCCTCGGCGGGCCGGCGTGCGCGTTTGTCTGAAGATGAATGGTTTGTGGTAAATATTGTGCTCTGGCTGTTTGGGCCGCGGCACAGAGCCGTGCTTGTCTTTGCGCTGGCTCATTACGGAGTGTGTACGCGTGTTGACGTCCGCTGATTAGCTCTGGCACTGCAGCGCACACAAAGATTAACTTAGCAGGACGCTTTCCTGTCAGATCCGCACAAATCAAGTGTTTCCATGCCGAGCGCCAACAGGCAGCAAACACATGTCGGGCCTGAAGGATGTTTGACACTGTGGACACACGCTTTCTGCCAGTAATGATGCTGTCAGGCAGCCAGGAGCCGCCTGCGCTGCCGCCGGCGGCCACTAGGGGGCAGAGGACAGCTCTGCTTCCTGGTTTGGAGTCAGGATGTCTTCAGGCTCTGCAGGAACTTTGGATCAGCTCAGAGAAAGTTGCACAAGAATTTCCAGAAGCGTTAGAAAAGGACCTGCTGGGCTGCCTGAACGGCTGCCTGACGGTAAATGAAATAAATTCAGTGAAAAATGATCAGAGACTTTCTAAAAAATCAGAGGTTTCTGCTCTGGTTTCTACTCTGGTTTCAGATTTGGATAAAAAAAGAAGCTGAAAAACTTTCAGATTAAAATATTTGACCTCTTTAGTTTCTCCAACCAAACAGAACTAAATAAAATAAATCAGAACTGAACAGGTTATTGTCTGAATGCAGCTCAACCCAGCATTAGTGGAAAACCTGCGTCACCATGGCAACTTAACAAAGAAGTAAGCCAATATTAGAGGAGGATGTTTATCTGGTGTCTTTAAGTAAATAACTGAAATCTTCTGCCTCTGATGGGTTTCATGTTTGTAAAGTTTCAGCCAAAATTTACATCAATAATGTGATTATTTATCCTGTTGCAGAGGAATCGTCTTACACTTCAAAATTAAATTGATCAGGTTCTGAATGATTCCTGACTGCATGCAGAAAACCTGAACACATACATTTAAACACAAACTGGCATCAAGACTCTTTTAAATACTTTTTTATATCGATTAATCCTTCCTATTTATTCAGACACACTTATGGTTCATAAAAACAGACACACATTTTTTATTTGACATCTGTACAAAATCTAACATCAGAAGTTTCTATAGATTTGGCTTACTGACATTTAATAGAACAATAAATGTTTTTTTTTGTTTTTTTAGTAAAATGTTGCTGGATGTTTATAATCCCATTTATAAAAATAAAATGAAAAGAAAACATGTCTGTCAACATAAAAATACTTTCTGCCTAAAAATTTTCCTTCAAGAAGAATTAAATGCTCCATTAAAATTCTCATTACTGCCAAATTTGTAGCATTATTGAACTGTAACATTCCTCCAAGGACCACAAATGGCCCTCGGACCAGACTTTGGACACCCCTGGGCTTCAGTGTTTCATCCTGAAAGGTGTTGATTGGAACAGAATGATCTCCGAACCAGACGTGTTCCAGCTCATGGTTTTTATTAAAAATAATATTTTCTGAAGAAAAAAAACTGAAGTAATTCCTAAAATAAATCAGCCGAGTTTTTCTGGCCTCCAAACGTCAGCAGGAAACATCTGCAGTTCGCTTTACATGGTAGTTTATTTCACTTTCTGCTTAACTCAGTTAGTTTTAATTAGTTTTTAGAGTTTGTTTGTCAGTTTGTATTAGTTATTACTAGTATGATGCTATTGAGTTTATTTTCTATTAGTTATAGTATAGTTTTAGGTTTTTTACACTTTGCTTCATTTTGTATTATGATAATGTTACAGATTTTCTCCATTAATTCCCATTTTTATTTATTCTGTTTTATTAGTTCCAGTTCTCATTATTTCAGTAGTTGAAGCTGCAGTAATCCTGGTTCTGGTTCTGGTTCTGGTGACCCGGTGGATCTGCGTCAGTTCAAGTCTCTCTATATGGGCGGAGTGGCCCGTCTCGCCGTCGCCCCCTGCTGGCCTTCCAGGCAGCCTCAGGGATAAACGACCCTTATGGTCTGAAACGGCTGAAATCTTCCGTATTCTCTGGTGAACTCCTCACTTTTCTCTCATCACGACGAACAAAAGGTTTTATTTCTGCAACCAGAGAAAGCACAGATCCCATCCTGCTCACTGGCGCCATCATCCCTCTGACTTCCTCTGGTTTCACTTTATAGTTTTATAAATTTATTGGAAAACCAGGGAGTCAGCCTCAGTGCTCTTTGTAGGATTTTGAAATTTTGTTTTTAAATGACAAAATCAAAGATATAGAAAATTTGGTCCGAAAAATCTGAAAGAACTGGTGTTTAATTGGTCAGTTCTCATTGGCTGTCGCATGACAAGGACTCTGCTTCTGATTGGCTGATGGCATCCTGGCGAAGACTCCTCACCAGGAAGCAATCGTTCTTCCATAACAAGTTCCTCTGATTAGGCTGGGTCAGCGAGTTACAAACAGTTCTCTGGTTCAATTCTTCGGTTCTCTGGTTCGGTTCTCTGGTTCGGTTCTCTGTTTCAGTTCTCTGGTTCAGTTCTCTGTTTCAGTTGTTTGGTTCAGTTGTTTGGTTCAGTTCTCTGGTTCAGTTCTCTGGTTCAGTTCTCTGGTTCAGTTCTCTGGTTCAATTCTTCGGTTCTTTGGTTCGGTTGTTTGGTTCAGTTCTCTGGTTCGGTTCTCTGTTTCAGTTCTCTGGTTCAGTTCTCTGGTTCGGTTCTCTGTTTCAGTTCTCTGGTTCAGTTCTCTGGTTCAGTTCTCTGGTTCAGTTGTTTGGTTCGGTTCTTTAGTTCAGTTCTCTGGTTCAGTTCTCTGGTTCGGTTCTCTGTTTCAGTTCTCTGGTTCAGTTCTCTGGTTCAGTTGTTTGGTTCGGTTCTTTAGTTCAGTTCTCTGGTTCAGTTCTCTGGTTCAGTTCTCTGGTTCAGTTCTCTGGTTCAGTTGTTTGGTTCGGTTCTTTAGTTCAGTTGTTTGGTTCAGTTCTCTGTTTCAGTTCTCTGGTTCAGTTCTCTGGTTCAGTTCTTTGGTTCAGTTCTCTGGTTCAGTTCTTTGGTTCAGTTGTTTGAGCGACAGCGCCACCTTCTGAAAGACCTGCTCTGTTTGTGGCAGATTGTATGAAAGTTCTGCCGTTAGCTAAAAGCTACTAATTTTGTCGGGAAAATTTGTGAAATTCAGCAGAACCGCGTCGTGTGTTCAGTTTATTTGTGGACTGTCTTTAATGTGAAATTGTTAAATGAGGAATGCGGCAGTGCGACCAGCGACATGTTGGGACGCTGCAGCTGTCAGTGAGGAAATTCAATCTGTTTTTATTTTTAGATCTCTTTATGGCCGAAGCCAAACAACCGCAGCAAGGCGCAGAAATTCTTCTGAACGTGATCCTGCAGGTATTTGTGGTGATCTGCTTGAGAAGAATTGGTTCATAATTGAGGAGAAAAAAGGAGAATAAGTTCTGATGAAAACATAAGAACTGGTGCGATTGGATCATGCTGCAGATATTGAGCTGCGGGCGCAAATAAGTTGGGTTGCTGTTAATCAGACGTTCCTGCAGCTCTTAGCGCAGTTTGTTCGGGTTCCAGCCTGAAGATGTGGAGCTGAGCGCTCTGCATGCGTCCCATGCAGCTGCAGTGAGGCCTGCTGGAGCCACAGCGCCTCCCGGTGGCCGGATCATAACGCTGATTAAACCTTCATTCAGGGACTGGAGGAAAAAACCCAAACGCTGCCGGAGCTGAACTCACCTGAACGCCGGACGGGTCACACCGTCACGTCGTCATCAGAGGTCAAAGGTCACTGCCTGTAGCTCCAATCAATGTTTCTGCTGAACTGAAGCGAGAACAAAAATCCACATTTGATGTCAGTTTCTTGTGCTGAATGTAAATCATGTAGTTTATTTTATTAAATTGAATATTTACGTTGAGAGTCGAATTCTTCGTGATTGATTATATTTTGATTATATTTTTAATGAGTTTCATTTTGTTTACCGTTTGATCGTTATTGTCAGAACGTTTTTCTTCTTTTGTTTTAGAAATATTTACTTTGAATTTATTTATTATTTGCTTAAGTCTTTACATGAAACATTCAATTGAACATTTTTAAATATAAAATTGTATTTTAGGAATCCCTCATATTTTTATGTTATTTTGTACTTTTACGCTGTTTAATTTTTAGTTTTTAATGTTTGTAATTACTATTATTTATCCTGAAATAATAATAATGATTTATTTCGGCATATTTCATCCAGATGATGCTGGTTCTGCCCAGCAGTAGTTATTTTCTGGACATTTGTTGTGTATCAGGATATAAACCATGTTGGTGGTTTGATACCTAACAGACTCCAGAGCTGCTTCAGTCGCTGAACTTTATGGCGATGGGAGAGCGTTTCCGTCGCTCCGGCTGGATGGCGCCATTGTGTCCATCAAGCTTTTCTGTCGCCATCCGTTCTATTTCCGAACTCGAGGCGAGTTTCCCTCTGAAGGCAGGACCTGCTGGAAATTCTCCCTCCACTAACAGGCTATGCAGTGTGGAGATAAGTCTGTTCCTAATCATTTGGATTTCCCCAGTGGATCGATGGGACATTCATGTAATTTTAAAGTATTAAATGATTGATAATTTGATCAGTTACTCAGGAATGGAGTTGACGTTTTGCCTGATGTTTTTCCTGTTAGCTGGAATCAGTCAGAGCTTCTGTTGGTTCTCGCCAGACGCTCTGCCCTTCATGTCTCTCTGGGGGTAAATCCCAGCACCCTGCTGCCCCGCCCAGCTGATCCTGCCCAGACTGTCTTTGCGTTAGCGATAGCTTCATTCAGCTGTGCTGCAGTTGCTCAGCTTGTGTTGCGTTTCTGCAGGATATTTCGGTAGTTTCTGTTGTGATGGGGTCTGTAGAGGCCCCCGCGCCGCCGCCGCTCCTGGCTAACTCTGGTTTCCGTGGTTACCGCACCGTCTCGCAGCACCTCAACGACCTGAAGAAGGAGAACTTCAGCCTGAAGCTGCGGATCTACTTCCTGGAGGAGAAAATCCAGCAGAAGTTTGACCAGAGCGGCGACGGCGTCCACAGAGCGGTGAGTGGCACAACCCACAGAGACTCAGCAGACTTTAACTAGGACACCTGTGGGTCAGGTGACCTTTGATGATCTACAGAGACATTTATTGATCTCTTTTAAACCAAATCTTTATTTATTTCAAACAACTGAAATATCAGAGAAAAAAATAAAAGTCACCAAGAAAAAAACAAGAAAGTTATGAAAATCAAATAAAACATAATTAAATCTTTCCTCCAATTTATTAATATCTTTAGTAAAACAGCAGCATGAACAAAAAGTGTTGCCACACAATTAATTTATAAACAATTCAAATGATCATATAAACGTGATATGTTCAATATTATTATTCAGCTCATTTTGGGAGATTTTGCTCTTGATGCTTGTTTTGCTTTTTGTTGAATAAATAAATGATTGTTGTTTAAATTAAATATGTTAAATATAGTTTTCTTGTTATGATCATGGATGTTTTACGACGGCGCAAAACATTTCTGACTTTCAAAAGTCAAAACCGTCGTTTCTTTGCAAGATATTGAAAATAATCATTTTATTTTGTGCGTCTGCAGCCTGCAGCCCCCTGACCCACATTCTGCCCCTGCTCCATTTTTAGCCCTGCTCCGGATCAGAACCGGACACCTGTGTCTGTGTGTCAGTGGGTCAGCGACCCGCTGCACGTGAGCAGAGCCTCCGGTCCGGTCCGGTCCGGTTTGTTGCTGCAGACGGAGCTAAAAGTGGAGCCACTGCTGGATGTTGTTACAGACGCAGCAGGTGGAGGAGCTAAGATTAGACCCAAACAACCCAGAGGAGAGGACGCTGGTCCTGGTTCTGGTTCTGGTTCTGGTCCCGGT
>VMRN01000246.1:179095-191178 GCA_010277015.1 Poeciliopsis turrubarensis
CAGCTTGGTCCTGGCGGTCCGGTCTGCTCAGCTTGGTCCTGGCGGTCTGGCTTGGTTCTGGACTTCAAGCTGCTTCAGTCGCTCTTCCTCTGACCATGTGAACATTCCTGTCTCTGACCCCGGTGACCTTTGCCCTCATTAACACCGAGGCTCTGAGCGGAGCGGGGAGGAGGAGTCTGGAGCAGCTGCTGCTGCTAGAAGACTTTTTAAGCGTCGGGTTCTGACCTGGTGACGCCCCCTGCTGGCCTGGAGGAGTTCTGCTCTGCAGGGTTTGATTCTTGCTGCTGATTGCAGCATTTTTCTGTTGCACTTGTTTTGTTGTCGTAGTTTTCATGATTCGTGTTTGCAGCTCGTTTCGCCGTTTACTTTGAGTTTGCAGTTGCCAGCCATCGTGGAGGTTTTCTCTCAGCTTTTGCTCGGTGAAACATCCAGAGTTCTGCAGAACCTCAGTTACTCTTTACTTTCTGTGGCAACAAGAAACCACAAAATTAAAGTTTTTTTCTTATCATAAATTCACCCATAATTGCATAAAATGTCATTTAAATCACTTCATTTCCAGCATAAATTGTAAAGGCGTTTATTTGTGGTTTTCCAGTTTGTGGTTTTTGCAGGGATTAAATCTTCCCAAGAGTTTGGAGGTAAAACTTCCCGTTTCGTTCCGATCCGGATGAAATGTTCAGCAGCCGGTCTCATGGCGCTGCTCAACCTCTGCAGCCTTTAATCTCTGCTGCCATCATTAATAATTCATCTGTTTGACATAAAGCATGAGACACACACACACACACACACACACACACCGCTCCCTCTCTCTCTCTCTCTGTGTGTGTGTGGGGGAGGAGCGCTCTTCTTCTTCTCCCATTCATTGCGAGCGTCTGTCCGTCTCCTGCTGGCTCCTGATTGGCTGCTGCAGCAGCAAGAGAGAGGCAGTGTGTGATGAAAGGAAGGGGGCGGAGCCAGAGCGCACCGGAGCGACGGCAGGCGAGGGAAGAACGCCACCACAGAACACTCTGCTGGAGCGGCACCAGAACCCGGAGCGCTGGCCCGGCCCGTTGGCATGGAAACGGCCGCCATAGGCAGCCGCTAGCAAACACCCGGCCGCAACTTTTCCTGTTTTCATCCCGGATCCCTAAGGTATCTGGTCCGGAGCGCTGCAGTAAGGCAGAGGGCGGGTCCGGTCCGGTCCGGTCCGATGAATGGAGTCCCGGCTCCGGACAGAAACACAGGAATGATCCGCATATCTGCTCATCACAACCAGCTGGAATAACAGGAAGAGAAGCAGGAGAGGAATCAGAAGACGAGACAAGGAGAAAACTCCGGATCAGAACCGGGCCGGATCCAGCAGATGGGCTCTTATGCAACTCCTCCCAGGCGGTTTCCATAGATCATGGACGACTCCAGCATCCTGCGGCGCAGAGGGCTCCAGGTAGGGGTCTCTGCAGGGGTCAAAGGTCAAACGCAGAGCAGACGCGTCTGTATGAATGTGGTTGACCTGCAGGAGGACGATGACGAGGACATTCAGGTGTTAAAGACTTTCTGATTATTATTAATCTCTGAGTTTTATTGTTGAGTGGCAGATCCAGTGTTTCTAAACACGCGGGGCGGGGGCTCCATCCAGGACACCAGGCAGCTGGAGGTGACCTGGATTATGTTTGGGATTCGTTTTAGGTTTCAGATGATATGTTTTATCAGCAGCGTCTGATCAAATATTGAAAGATGGCTGCCACAGGGCTCCGTTTCAGACGGTAAAGATGGCCGACACATCGCTCAAAAAATATCAATAATCATAATCATTGAGCTTATGTTAATTTATCAAGAATTAATTGACTCCTAAAAGTTTAGTCAAAGTAAGGATTCCGTCTGTTCCCGTTGGTTCTGGTACCGAGGTTCTAATGGGTCATCCTGCTGGTTTTATTTCTGCTCTTGTTTAAATCTCGGGTCGGCCCATTCCTGGGTCGGGGGACCGGGCCGACAGCTGAGTGGTTCTGGAGGGAACGTCTCCTCTGGAGACCCGGCTGCTGCCGGTCGCCCACGTTGCCGCAGCAACATCTGGAACCAGCTGGACAGGAAGTGAGGCGTCCGGTCCAGGAGCGTCTGCGGCGCTGATGGAGCGATGTTTGGAGTGGAAGGAAAGGTCCGGCCAGGACAGCAGTTTGGATCGCAGCAGGAACGTCCAGCTGCTGTTGACATCAGAACAGGTTGGGATTCATGAGCCTCCTGAGGTCAGAGGTCACAGCCCCTCAGAAGGACAGAGGAAGTGGAGGTTTACTTCCAGCCAATCAGTCAAACTGACAGATTAGCCCTAAAAATCAGGTTTTGCTTGTCTGATTCACTGCAGCAGCTGTTTCAGCTGAATGTTTTGGATTTTGAACAAAGTTTTAAAATGTCACAGAAAAAGGAAAATCTGAATTGGGCAAGTCCATCAACTGATTGGAGACGATCAACCAGGCTGCACAGAGCGTGATGTCATCAGATGTTGACACTACGCATGGCTGGAATTAACAGGAAGCAGAGGTTGCTAGCAGGAAGCAGAGGTTGATGGGAGGAAGCAGAGGTTGCTGGGAGGAAGCAGAGGTTTCTGGGAGGAAGCAGAGGTTGCTGGGAGGAAGCAGAGGTTGCTGGGAGGAAGCCCCGCCCCCTGACAATGGAATCTGTCTGAGTGTTTATACGAACTTCCTAAGAATTTGTGTTCTGGTTGAGTTTCCAAAGCCGTCCCAGTTTCTCTGGTTCAGGTTTTAACTGGTTCCCAGTCAGCCAGACGCCCAGACTGGTTCCGCTGCAGCGTGAGAAACAGGATTAGCTTGTCCATTCAGAGCTCCGTCCGCGGCGCGCGGCCCAAACAAAAGGCGTTCTGTTGGCGACCCGATTCGACCCAGAGTCTTCATGGAGGCGGCTTGCTGACATCAGCCGTCTGCTTCCTGGTCGGCCCAGACTGGGGCTGCTGGGAGTTCTGACGTCAGCTGACGGCGTCGTTTCTGAACGACTGACAGGGAGATGATCCAGAACATCTGAGATATAAGCTGCAATCATCAGGTTTTCACTGGTTTCACTGGTTCCACTGGTTCCACTGGTTGGACTTTAAAGAAGCCTGAGTGAACTAAAGGGTTTCCGGCCGGTTCTGGTTCTGTTGAATCAGCATTAATAGCAGAGTTTTGCACACTAAAACCTGCTGGTTAAAATACCAGCAGGTTGAGTTAGATAGTAAGCAGCACTGGTGCAGTTTGGGTTTCAGAACGGCGCCCCCTGGCTGCAGCGGGTTTTAAATCCTGTCCAGCGTCACGTTGCTTCAGTCTGCCTTCAGGTTGATTTTCCTGACTGTTCCTCTGAACATGTCCAGATCTGGTGGTACCGGACCGAACGCGGCCAGAACCGCCTCTCCGGTTCTGAGCTTGTGAAATCTGCAGTTCTGGTTCTAAACCAGAATCGGCCCGGTTAAAGGGAAACGGTTAAATGTTCTTGTGGGATTAGGAGGCATTAAAGCGCCGGTGCTGCTGGGACCGGGCCTCAGTCCGGTTGGAGGTCCGCCGCGGTCCATGGCCAGCCCGCTGGGGCTGCAGGTTGCCGTGGAAACGGGCCAGGACAGGAAGCGCCTGGCGCTCCGGCGGTCGGTCAGCTGGTTTGGTTTGAGGCTGAACATCATGCAGGAGAGCAGAGAGGTGAGCGAGACGAGTCCAGAACCTTCTTCAGAACCGTCCAGGCTGCCAGAGTCCATTTCCTGACACCTGCAGGATCTTTAGGTTTTACTGGATCCAGTAACGCCACTGGTTTTGACAGGATTCACCAGTTAACACCAGATATCCTGTTAAAGTTTCATCAGTTTTATTAATGACAGAAACTGATGGGAAAATGTTTTTATTTTATTTTAGAATTTTTTTATATGAATTAATTTCATTCTGGTCTTTAAATGATCAACGGGAAAATTATCAATGTTTTCAGTCAAAAACATTTTTACTCTTCAATAATTTATCATTGTCACTTTTTACTTTTTGAACCTGAACGTGATCAAAAATCGCTGACTGGAACATAGTTTCTGCCTCCTCTTGCTTTGGGAACGTTCTGTGATTTTGTGAACTAATAGATTTTATCCAACTGATTTTTTATTTATTTTCTTTTTCTTTTTTGCTGTTTTGGAGAATAAACTCAGAAACCGGCAGCTTTTAAACGTCATTTTTCTTTTTAAATGTTCCTGGTTTTTAGTTTGTGGTCATGAGTTTCTGACGTGAAGCTCCAGGCAGCTGAAAGTAGCTGAAGAGTGAAGGCAAGAGGAGGAAATCTGCTGAGTCCAGCAGATTGGAGACGTAGCAAACCGGCACCCGCTGGCGAGCCTGAAACGCTCTTTTTTGTTCTTCATCACAGGATGAATCATTTGAAACACTGAAACATTGTCAGTGTTCAGGTGTAACGTAGCAGTTTCTTCCTCCTATCAGCTGCGTTAGCTTACTTCATGTTAGCGAACCGTTCAGTGATGTAAGCCTCATTTTTCTCCACATAATCAGTCTGGGTTTTACGTGAGCATTTTGCTGCACTACAACTTTTAGAATAGGATCTGGATATTAATGTGTTAATTTTTATACATTAGATAGATTTAAATGCAGTTCATCACTTTTGTTTTACTCCTTATAAATGCTCTGGTCGGAACCTTTTTATTCACGTGTTTCTGGTACGACCGTAAAGTCGACACTTGGAGGAGAAACCCGTCGTCTGCTTCCTCTGGTCATCCAAGTTCCCCTGAATCAGAAATGGTCATTCCATCTTTTCCACACATTCCCATAAAACATTTTCCTGTCAAAAGCAAATATTTTCTGATAACCATCAAGCATTTCCAGATGCTTTGTCATCATCCATATATGGAATCGCTTCCTGTTTGTGTTTGGCGGTGCGTTTATTTTGAAAGTCGGTACAATGAGCGGTTTGGGGTTTATTTTTTTGAAGATGTTTGCCTTTAATTCCTGAACGGATTGAAACTTTTAACGCGATTAGAGTTGAACAGACTCTGGTTTTTGGCGCTCAGACGTTTCTTTCTGATGACATGAATTTTTGCGTCCAGCAGGTTTTCTGCTTTGGTTGAGGTTTTATCTGTTACATCTGGAGCTGAGTGGATTCCTACGTGTTTATCTCAGGGAAGCCTGTTTCTCCCGCCTGCGTTCGTGCAGGATCCTCTCTGCTTGAGGAACGAATCCGTGAAGGAATTACCCAGCATGCCTTGCAGCTACTCTGGCTTCCAGGGAGAGCAGCTGGCGTTCGGATCATCCTGCAGCTGGAATGATGGTGGGAGATCGGCGTCCGGCTGGAACAAACGGCCGCCTGTTTTCCTGATGAGTGGGTGGAATCAGAATCCAGGCGGGGATAAATCGGAGCGCTGCGACGTTCTGGAAGGAAATACCAGCAGGGATCTGAAGACTTGCTGCAGGAGGAATCTGTGATTATGCTGCTTTATGCAGCAAGGATGCAGCTTTATGCTCCTGTATGAGCAGAAAGATGCACTTCCTGGAGAAGAGACGCCAAGACTAACCGATCAGCCAATCAGAAGGCTACAAACTAAACACAGTAGGACTTCTGGGCCGATATTAATCTTGCTGATTACCAATATTTACCAATATTATATATATGTTACCACCTTTGGCGGAGGCAACAACATGATTAAATATGGGCTGTTAATATTGGCCCAGTGTTATTTAAAGTTAAGTAATGAGTAATATCGATATTGCTGAGGATTTAACAACTGATCCTAAATTTAAGGCTTTCTGGATTTCTAAAAGATGTTTGTTTTTGTCAGCCCAACAGCCAATCAGATCAGATCTTACTCATGATTGTCGGATGCTGATTATTACTTTGACGAGACCTAACATCCAGGAAAACTCTTTAAAATAATCTGTAGGTGAAAGGCACATAAAAGCTGAGTCATGTTGGATTAAGATTATCTCAGGGAAGCCTGAGATTCGTTGCTAACTACAGATTCTCGTTGCTAACGTGCCCTAGAAGCTAGCTCGCGTCTTTCCTGTCCGTCTTTGGTACATTGGCTGGACAGCGTTTCTGACCCAGGAGGATCAGGAGCCATCACCCTCTATATTTACAGTTTTATTTGTCTGAAGTTCTATTCAGGCTGGCATCATATGCGCTTAAAGAGTGGAGGACTTTGGGAGCACGCTAATGTTGCGCGTTTAGTGCAGAAATGTTGATATGAATCTTCCACCAGTTCGCTTCCAGAGTCTGGTTTCTGTCTCAGCAGGCGGCATGAATTCCTAGAGAAACATTCACCCAACGCAGGGAGGAACTGAACATTTTAACGATTCTTCTCTGAATAAAACCGTCTGGAGAAAGGTGGCGCTCTGGCTGGGACGGCTTCGTTAAAACAAGATGGAGGACGGAAGGAGGAACAGACCCGTTAATGCCTCCTGGTTCTGCCTGCAGACCGTTAGCTTGATGCTTCAGCGGGAACCGCGGGTCCATCAGGCAGCCGGGTTCCTGCGTCTCACAGGAAAAACATTAATTGGATTTTTCAGGTTTGCTCCCTGCTGATCTAAACTGGAGCTGGAATCAGGAAATCTGAGTCGTTTGTCCAACTGATGGTGATAATTACAGACGTCCTTCGAGGCCGATGCTCATAAAGTTACACAAATTAACTCCAATAATTCTGATTATTTAGCCTCTCAGAAGAGAACAAATGTGAGTCCATGTTTTCCTCATGTTTTACATTCATTCATTTAAAACTGCCACAGTTAGCTTGCTCAGAGCTAACTCAGTAATTAGATTGTTTTAATATGAAATATTTTTGCTTTCTCGCTAAATATGTAGCTCTGAGCTAAATGTTTATCTGGGACTGAGCTACCTGAATATTTTCTAAGTTAATAAAATAATGGAAAACATGGTGAAAATATGACTTTTCAAAAATAAACCCTTTTCTAGCAGTCTGCATTATTTTTGTTCATTTTTGGCTCTAGCTTTGCAAACTTTACGCCCCAGAATGACGTGGGATGTTTCCTGACCATGTCTTCACAGAAACCTCTGACCTCCCTGACGACCGTTTCATCATCCAGGCTTCATTCCTCCAGCTTCTCATTTTTCCTAAACGTTTAAAAGTGAAGCTTAAACCTCTGTGATGTTGCGTAAAGCTGGCGGATGAGTCTGAGTGGAGCTGATGTTTCAGCAAATTGAATCAGTTGGTGAACGGAGGAGAAACGGAGCAGCTGCAGCAGGAGCTGCAGCAACATGACTTCATCGGTTTCCACAGCGAACACGCCCTGCCGCCATGATTTGCAGCTGAAATCTGGGTCACATCCTCCCCAGGAACCTGCTGCGTAACGCCGGTCTGTCCCCGCAGAGAAGCTGCTGAGGCTTCACAGCTGAGTCCAGAACCCCCGTGCAGAACCCCCCGTCCAGAAACCCCCATCCAGAAACCCCGTCCAGAAACCCCGTCCAGAACCCCCGTGCAGAACCCCCTGTCCCAGTCCGGAACCCCCCGTCCAGAACCCCCTGTCCCAGTCCGGAACCCCCAGTGCAGAACCCCCCGTCCAGAACCCCCGTGCAGAACCCCAGTCCGGAACCCCCATTCCAGTTTCTCCAGAAGACCTGCTGAGCCTGGTGGTAGGGGGCGCTAGCGCTTCACCCGGTTTTCACGCTACAAAATATTAAAAGTTACAAAAAACCTGTAGGTGACATCATCTCACACACACACACACACACACACACACACACACACACACACACACACTCTCTCTCTCTCATCCAGTCGCTCAAACTGCGGTTGCTCCGAGTTGTTGCCTCGCCGGCGGTTCCCCTCCAGACTGACTGAGGCCAGATGTCAGCCATGTTGGATGGCGGCTCCTCGTCTTGGTGTCTGCAGCTCATTGGTGTGTTGTCCCCTCTGAGTGCGTGTGTGTGTCTGTGTGTGTGTGAGGACTTCTGGTCCGTCTGCAGCTGCGTCTGGAAACTTCCAGGACGGCGTTGCAGCTGCAGGGGAACTGAATCAGTTTGATTCATATTTAAAAGCAAAGTGGGCAGATTTAATCCTCTGCATCTGTCTGAACCCTGAATTATTCAGGAAACTCCACCTGCACACATGATTGGAGGCTTTCAGATGTGCTTAACATGAAAACAAGTCAGATTATTCCTCATCTTTTTATTTCATGGTGAACACAGGACCCCACTTACCCAAATCTGCTCATTTATTATCTTTTAATGTTTTGGATCTGGAGCAGTTTCCAGATTTCTTGTCCTCAAAATGTCGATGCAGTTATTGCATATGTGGTTTATATATTTGTCCTTTCGGCCCATGTGGCAAAACGTTTCAATGCCTCTGCTTCAGAATGAATGCTACGCTTTATTTTTTTCTTTCAGAGAAAAGGAAATCCAATTTTTAGGCTGGTGATTTGGATTTAATTACCGCTGTTCCAGGAAACAGTAAAATGTTGAGCAGCTAATGTCATGGTCCAGCCTTCAGTTTTATTATATACATGTATTTTCCCTCCAGCCAGCCAAATGCTCTCATGTCCTCCTGAAGCGGTTTGGACTTTAGTGCTCCAGCATTCATGGAGGTTTTAGAAAACTGGTCCAGGTTTCTGCTCACGGTGGCATAAATGTTGATAAAACTCATTATTCAAGGTTCTTCAGAGTTATTGTTGAAGCTGATCATTCAACGCAAACAACAAGACTGTTAGCAAACATGTTAGCATTAGCATCTTATTAGCAGTTGGCTATTAAGCTAGCACATTTAGTTTAGTAATATGTTGGTATTACCAAAAGAAGCTTCTAATGTCATGCTAGCTAATAGTAGCTAACACTATGTATAAAATTATATATTAATTCAAACATCAGCTAAGCATCCAACATCATCTGTTATAATGAAATTAAGAAATTTGGTAGCTAGTTGTTGTTAGCTAACATTTAAAACTATCATCTATGAAAAGAGACTATCATGTTTATAGTGAATAGCGAACATAATCTATGATGCTAAATTGTGCTACCATTAGCTAATAAACTATTAGCTTAAATGCAGCTAATAACATTTTATTATACAAACAGTGGCTAATAGCCTAAAATGAGCTGCTTTGCCAACTTTTGCCTATGCTACTATTAGCTAATCTCCAGTCCCTAATTAGCATGTTAGCATTAAACAGGAAATATTAACTATTATAATAAATGTAGGCAATGAGCTTCAGCTAAGCATTAGCACTAACATAAGAGAGAATGTTACCATATTCTGTGTTCAGCTATCATGCTAACTTTAGCACATTTAATTGTTTACAGTCAACAGTGAACTTCATCTTTGTTGCTAATTTTAAGCTATGCGCAGCTTAAAACTAATAGCATTTTAGCCAATTACAGCTAACATTTTTTCATTGGAGATGAAACGGTGAGAAAACACATTTCTTCTAACTAATTATGAAGCATCAAATATTCAGCTGCTTAATGATGACATAACCCACACACAACGAGTGTTTCCTCACCTCAAAGATTAAAGCAAAGCTGCTTATTTCGAGGTGATTAAGCAGCTCTGCCTCCACGCTTTTCTCATCTCTGGAGTATTCCACCTGGAGGCTTTTATGTTGGCGGGTCACGGCCGCTCGTCCCTCCCACGGCCTCGTTCCGGCTAAGAGCCCCACTTCAGTCTGGCACTTTAATGACTGGAAACGAACTTAGTCTCTGCAGCACGGCCTGTTCTCAGAGGCCTGGCTGCCATCAGAGCTGCAGGCGTTTCATCTGCTCTGCTGAAGATTAAAACACAAACGGATGTTTTCTCCTGAAGACACACAAACACTCCTCCCTCAGGCTGCGGTGGGGATCAGCCGTGTTAATACAACCCAGCTCAATTACAGAGTGTGTTTCTGTGGAACAGAACTGTCTAACCTGGACAGCCTCCCAGTGCTCCCAGTAGAGCCATAACCGGGGTCCGGGTCGTTAACCAGCAGCTCTGAGGCGTTCATTAGAACACATCAGCGGACGCTGAGGTCATCCGCCACGGCGGCTCTCTGCTAGCTTTAGCAGGGCTTTGTATGGCTGTCCGGTTGGTTGGAACAGAAAGTTCTGCAGAATTTGCTGCAGGAACGTTGTGAAAGCGTTCTGGTTTCAGTGAACTGACCTAAACCGGAGTTTAATTAGATTTATCTTAAGATGGATTATCACACAGGCAGCTCTTTATTCCTGAAGGTTTCTTATATAACTGCGGTTAATTACATCTCATTTGGAAAACTTTGATTTCCTCAAAGGAAGATGCAAGAAAATCCTGAGGACGGATCTGCAGATCAGCGTTACATCGACCTGCAGCCACTGCATAGAGAGGGCATGCATTTTTATTGTTATTATTGTTATTAGCATCCAATTTGATTTCCGAATGGTTGTTTGTGTTTCTGGAGGGAAGGTCATGTCACACTGATTGTCTTTTTGACAATCAATTTTCAAAAGAGCCGGGAAATAAAATATCACCAGAGGAAGACACACTTCTGCTAAAGCGCTGAGCTAATTATTCCTTTAGCGCATTAGCTAACTGGGAAATGTTTAGTGCCGTTAGCTTCCCTTACTAGCAGCAGGAAACTTTCTGTTATTAAATGATAGTTATTGATTATGTTGGATATTAGTGGTGGGCACTAATAGGTCTGCTAATTGCAGAGCTAATTTTTAGATTTGTGGTTTAGTACATTTTGCTCGTGAAAACTTTAGCTTAGCTTTCCCAAAAGTAATTTTTCCAGATAAATTCTGAAACACTCATTTTCTGGGCTGTTTCATAAACTTCCAGTTGAATAAAGTTGGACATCTGTGTTGAAGATTCGGTCAGAAACTTAAGAATTCTTAAAGAAGTTATCTGTTTTTATTCATGCTTTTATTTTGAAGTGACAGTTTATGCAGCAGTTCTGTTTCCTCTCCTCACATTCTCTCCATTTCTTCCCCAGTAACCGTTTCAAACAAGAACGATCCAGGAGCAAAACAAAGCTAAATACCACATCTAGCGGCGTTATGGAACCTACAAATTACTGTGTCAAAATTAAATTGATGCCTGAACGTTGGAGATTCTTTAAGGCGGAAATCATTTGATTTTCCCAAAGAGTTAAAATGATTTAGCGCTAACGTTAGCGCTTAGCGTTAGCTTCCGCTAAGTGTTGTTTTTGTTGTTTCCCTGAATTAAGTGGCTTTTTTTTTTAGGTTTCTTAGTCATTTTATTGATTTTGTTGCTATAAGTGATTTGAGACAGTTTAGGGTTTAAATATTGATTATTGATTCTCATATTTATACTTTCTTTTATTTGTATTTAGTTTAAAGCTGTAGCCTGTCCTGGTTCATCAGAGGTCAACTAGTTTATTTATCTGCTAAGCAAACCAACTAGTTGTTTGGGGATGACCTCTGACCTTTCCCAGGTCGCTGGTTGATGCTGATATTTTGTTGTTCTGAAGCCTCAAGGTTTTGGTCTGGATGATAAATCGTCCCAGAAGTTATCATGATAAATGATAATATTGTTATGAAACCATTTTGACTAATACGATGGTAATAATAATAAAGCAAGAGGACATACTGACAGATGAATAAACTTTAAATTCTAGTAAACATTTATCAATGTTTACATTTAAATACATCAGTAAATAAAATTAATTATAAAATCTGTAAACGTATTAATCCGTCATCTGAGGTTTAACATCTTGTTTTGAAACAATAAATCATCCAAATTATTGAGCTGGTTTTAGTTTATTATGCGATTAATTGATTGACTGATTAATTGATTGATTGGCAGAGGCCTGGTGACCAGTAAATCCCTGGAGTTATGAGGCTGTACTTCTTTTTGCCGTTGATTCTCTGTAAATCTGCTGCGTTCGGCTCCGTCGTCTCGTCTCATGTTTTTCTCCATCAACGTGTCTCTGGAGGCTGCGCCGTCGATGGCGGCCTTTGTTTGAGCCGCTTTGTTGTCGCCGTTTCCTCATCAATATTCACGGAGTTCATAATGGATTCCCGCCGCAGCGCTGATCGCGCCGCGCCAGCCGTCTGCCAATTCCTCGTTTGTAGCTCGACTAAAGGGGGTCATTATGATCAGGCCCCTGGGTGGAGAACCCCCCGACACACACACATGCACACACACACATGCACACACACACATGCACACA